>SZWC01007736.1:68593-100461 GCA_023375785.1 Penium margaritaceum | reverse complement strand
GACGCGCAAAGTCTCATAAGCTCCAATAGCTTAGTAATGCAGAGAGAAATGACAACTGACAAGCACACAGCATAAATACCTGCCGCGGCACACGGCGGGTGACGCACGCGGCAGTGTCAGTTTTTCCTAAAACCGGCTCAAAACCACTGTTTTGGCCGCAACTCTGCGCACAGACATCCAAACGCAACACCATCTGAACCTAGAGATGCAGAATCTTGAGTCGGACGCTACGACTGGTCACACACACAAGTCCGGCATCGATCGGTGGACGGACAATGCAAAACATGCAAATTGGGCTCAAGAGCCAGTCCACAGAGAAAACTCTAGCACCTGCAGAAAAACTGCAGAGCACCCCAGCAAGCACCCGGGACGTCGTGGCAACCGTCTGGCAGCTGCTGGTGGCTGGATCCACCAGCCGTCAGTTCTCCGGCGCCAGCTGGGCCCGCATCAGGGATGTGCACGAGCATGGACACGGCGGAGTGGTCACAGTAAGCTGTACAAATGGACGAAAACAACTCACAGCACAACAGGTAGAGTTCTCTCGATGGCTTGGGTCTTGAGCCTGATTTGCATGTGGCCATGTATGAGTTCTACTGGAAAAGGTGATTTTGAAAAAATAGGACAATTGAGTGATTTTTTATTGGTAGTAAGTTAACTTTATGGTAAGTTTCCCAGCAAAAATGATGCTTACTCGAGATCTTGGACGTTGGAAACAAGCAATGCACGGGGAGCCGTGATGTGAGCGGCCACATCACAAAACCGTGCCAATAAGTTAGGGGAGCTTTGAGGACATAGAGGCGCACGAAAAGTGTCATCAAGAAGTGGACATGAAAACACAAAATTGACACAGTACGCATGGCTTCTGATGAAAATCTTGGAAAGTTGCCAAACATACATGAACCCTATTAGATTGAGGTCGTGCCTGAGACGTGTACGAGTTCCTATAATCCGTATGTGGACATTCCTGTCCTTGCATCTATGGCCCGCTGTATGTAAATCTCCAAAAAAAAATCCACTTGGCCAGTGATGTTCTGGCTACCATGCACAATAACCAACCAAGGTATGCATATGTCACTGACCATTACCCAATACTTTCAACGTGGTCAACGTCGACAACTTGTAATGCGAGTCACGAATAGTCATAGGCAGAAACAATGGCTTGGGGAATACTAGGTATAAAGTAGAAAGTACAAGGACCTTCAATGTGTTATAGGCTCACAAAGTTGGCTGTACATAGTGAAATTCTTTGGTCGTTGTCTGTGACATATGAATCCTTTGGTTGGTCATTATGTATGATAGCCACACCGTGACACTACGTATTGAAGGTCTTTGTATTTTCTAGCTGATACCTAGTGTTTCCAAACCAGTATTTCCCTTAAGACCATTTGTGACTCATATTGTGAGTTGATAACATTAACCACGTAAAAGGAAACTCTTGCCTACGTTGGTTGGTCATTGTGCATGGTAGCCACATTTTGCCACTACTTATTGAATATCTTTGTACTTACTAGTTGATGATTATTATTTCAAAACCATTGTTTCCCCCCTCTGAACATTTGTGACTCGTATGATGAGATTTCAACTTTGACCCATCATAGTGAAATTCTTCCGGTCAGTGACATATGCCTTCTTTGGTTGGTCATTGTGCACGGTAACCACACTGTGCCCCTACTTACTGAATGTCTTTGTACTTGCTAGATGATACCTAGTGTTTCCAAACCATTGGTCCCCCTCTAGCCATTATTGACTCGTATTATGAGTTGTCAACGTTGACCATACATAGTGAAATTCTTTGGTCATGATCAGTTACACATGCCTACTTTGGTTGGTCATTGTGCATGGCAGCGATACCGTGCCACTACTTATTAAAGGTCTTTGTACTTTCTAGAAAACACATAGTATTCCCAAACCACTGTTTCCCCCTCTGAACATCTGTGAGTCATAATGTGAGCTGTCAATATTAACCACACGCACAAACATTATTTGGTCATGATTAGTGACATATGCCTACTTTGGTTAGTCATTTCGCATGGTAACCACACCGTGCCACTGCTAACTGAAATTCTTTGTACTGTCTTGTTGTTAACTAGTATTTCCAAGGCATTATTTCCCCATCTGACCATGTGTGACTCGTATTATGAGTTGTCAACGTTGACCACACGGTGAACTTCTCTGGTCATGTTCAGTGACATATGCATACTCTGGTTGGTCAGTGTGAACGGTAACCACACCATGCCACTACTTATTGAAGGTCTTTGTACTTGCTATAAAATACCTAGTATTCCCAAACCATCGTTTCCCCTTCTTACCAGCTGTGACTTGTGTTATGAGATGTCGACATTGACCACACATAGTGAGATTATTTGGTCATGATAAGTGACATATGCATACTTTGGTTGGTCATTGTGCACAGTAGCCACAACGTTCCACTACATATGGAAGGCATTTGTACCTGCTAGATGATACCTGGTGTTTCCAAACCATTCTTGCCCCCTTTGACCATTTGTAACTTGCATCATGAGTTGTCAACGTTGATCACACACAATGAAATTATTTGGTTATCGTCAGTGACATGTGCCTAGTTTGGTTGGTCATCGTGCATGGTTGCCACACCATGCCATTTCTTATTGAAGGTATTTGTACTTGCTAGTTGATAACTAGTATTTCCAAACCAGTGTTTCTCCCTCTGACCATCTGTGATGCGTATTATAGGTCGTCAACATTGACCACACACAATAGAATTCTCCGGCCATGGTCAGAGATATGTGCCTGCTTTGGTTGTTCATTGTGCATGGTAGCCACACCGTGCCACTACTTAGTGAAAGTCTTTGTAATTTTTATTTGAGAAAATTATTCCCAAACCATTGTTTTCCCCTCTGACCATTTGTGACTTTTGTTATGGGCTGTCAACGTTGGCGGCACATCGTGAAATTCTTTGATCGTGGTTAGTGACATATGCATACTTTTGTTGGTCATTGTGTATGATATCCACACTGTACCACTTTGTATTGAAGGTCTTTGTACTTGCTAGTTGATACATGGTGTTCCCAAACCATTGTTTCTCCCTCAGACCATTTGTGACACGTGTTATGGGTTGTCAACGTTTACCACATAAAGCGAAACACCTCGGTCATGATCAGTGTCAAATGCCTTCTTTGGTTGGTCACTGTGCATGGTAGCCACACCGTGCCACTAGCTATTGAAGATCCTTGTACTTGTTAGTCGATAGTCAGCGGATCCAAACCATTGTTTCCCCTTTAACCAGTTGTGACTCGTATTGCGAGTTGTCAACGTTGAGCCATCATAGTGAGATGCTTTGGGCATGCTTAGTGACATATTCCTACTTTGGCTAGTCATTGTGTACGGTAGCCACACCGTGCCACTACCTATTGAACATACTTGTACTTGCCAGTCGATACCTGGTGTTTCCATACCATTGTTTGCATCTATGACCATTTGTGACTGGTATTATGAGTTGCCAACGTCGACCACACATAGTGGTATTGATTGGTCATGGACAGTGACATATGCTTACTTTGGTTGGTCATTGTGCATGGTAGCCACAAGGTTCCGCTATTTTTTAAAGGACTTTGTACTTGCTAGTTTATGCCCCGTGTTTCCAAACCTTTGCTTCCCCCTCAGACCATTTGTAACTTGTATTATGAGTTGTCAACGTTGACCACACATAGTGAAATTCTTTGGTCATGGTAAGTGACAAATGCCCACTTTGGTTGGTCATTGTGCATGGTAGCCACTACGTGCCACTACATATAAAAGGTCTTTGTGCTTTCTAGTCGAAACCTAGTGTTCCAAAACACTTGTTGCCCCCTCTGACCATTTGTGACTTGTATTGTGAATTGTGAATGTTGACCCATCATAGTGAAATTCATTCGTCATGGTCAGTGACAAATGCGTACTTTGGTTGGTCATTGTGCATGGTAGCCACACCTTGCCACTACTTATTGAAGATCTTGGTACCTGCTAGACAAGAACTAGTATCTCCAATCCATTCTTTCCCCCTCTGACCTTTTGTGACCCGTGTTATGAGTTGCCAACGTTGGCCACACCTAGTGAGTTTCTGTGGGCACGGTCAGTGGCATGTGCATACTTTGGTTGGTCATTGTGCATGGTAGCAACACTGTGTCACTACTTATTGAAGGTTTTGGCACTTTACTGACAATACCTAGTATTCCCAAACTATCGTTTTCCCCTCTGATCATTTGTGGCTTAGTTATGAGTTTTCAACGTTGGCCAAACCTAGTGAAATTCTCTTGTCGTGGTCAATGAAATGTGCCTACAATGGTTGGTCAATGTGCATGGTAGCCACACCGTGCCACTACTTGTTGAATTTCATTGTATTTGCTAGTTGATAACCGGTATTTCCAAACCATTGTGTCCTCCTCTGACCATTTGTGAATTGTATTATGAGCTGTAAACGTTGACCATTATAGTTAAATTCTTTGGTCATGGTCAGTGTTATATGGTTACTTTGGTTTGTCATTGTGCATGGCAGGCACACCGTGCCACTGTCTATTGAAGATCGTTGTACTTGCAAGTTGATACATAGTGCTCCCTAACCATTGTTTTCTCCTCTTATCATTTGTGACTTGTGTTTTGAGTTGTGAAAGTTGAACCGTAATAGTGATATTATCTGGTCATGGTCAGTGACATATGCCTACTTTGGTTGGTCATTGTGCACGGTTGCCACACCATGCCACTATGTATTGAAGATCTTTGTACATGATAGAAAACAACTAGTGTTACCAAACCATGCTTTTCCCCTCTACTCCTGTTTGACTTGTGTTATTAATTGTGAACGTTGGCCCATCGTCGTGGAATTCTTTAGTCATAGTCATTGACACATGCCTGCTTTCAATGGTCGTTGTGCTTGGTGGCCACACCATGCCACTACCTATTGAAGACCTTTGTACTTGCTAGTCGATAACTAATATGACCAAACCATTGTTTCCCCCTCTGACCATTTCTTACTATTTATATGAGTTGTGAACGTTGACCACCCATAGTGGCATTCTTTGTTCATGGTCAGTGACATATGCCTACTTTGGTTGGTCATTGTGCATGGTAGCCACACTGTGCCGCTACTTAGTGGAGGTCTTTGTACTTGCTAGTCAGTATCTACTAAACCCAAACCATTATTTCCCACTCTGAATATTTGTGACTCGTGTAAAGAGTTGTCAACGTTGACCACACATAGTAAAATTCTCTGGTCATAGTTAGTGACACATGCCTACTTTGGTTGGTCGTTGGGCACGGTAGCCACACCATGTCACTACTTTTCAAAGATCTTTGTACTTGCTAGATGATAACAAGTATGGCCAAACCATTGTTTCACCCTCTGAGCATTTGTGTTATGAGTTGTGAACGTCGACCACACATAGTGACATTGTTCGGTCATGATCAGTGTCATATGCATTCTTTGGTTGTTTATTGTGCATTTTTAATGGTCTTGGTCTTAATAGTAAATACCTGGTGTTTCCAAACCAATGTTCTCCCCTCTGATCATATGTGACTTGCATTGTGAGTTGTGAACATTGACCCATCATAGTAAAGTTCTTTGGTTGTGGTTAGTGACATGTGCCTACTTTGGTTGGTAATAATGCATGGTAGCCACACCGTGCCACTAATTTTTTAAGGTCTTTGTGCTTGCTAGACGATACCTAGTATTCCCAAAGCATTTTTTTCCCCTCTGACCATTTGTGACTCGTGCTGTGAGTTGTCAACGTTGAACAGACATAGAAAAAATCTCTGGTCACGGTCAGTGACATATGCCTACTTTGGTTGGTCATTGTGCATGGTAGCCACATCGTGCCACTACTTATTCAATGTCTTTGTACTTTCTAGATGATACCTGATATTCTTGAATCATTGTTTCCCCCCCCTGATCATTTGTGACTTGTGTTTTGGGTTGTGCACGTTGACCCATCATAGTGAAATTCTTTTCTCATGGTCACTGTCATACGCCAACTTTGATTAGTCGTTAAGCATAGTAGCCACACCGTGCCGCTACTTATCGAACAACTTTGTATTTGCTAGACGGTAACTAGTATTTCCAAACCATTGTTTACACCTTTAATTGTTTATGACTTGTATCATGAGTTGTGAATGTTGACCCATCATAGTGAAATTCTTTGGTCATGGTCAGTGACATATGCCTACTTTTGTTGGTTATTGTACATGATAACTTCACCGTGTCACTCCTTATTCAAGATCTTTGTACTTGCTAGTCGATAAGTAGTATTCCCAAACCATTGGTTCCCCCTCTGACTATCTGTGACTTGTATAATGAGTTGTGAACATTGACCCATCATAATGAAATTCTTTGGTCATGGGCAGTGACATTTGCCTTCTTTGGGTGGTCAGTATGCTTGAGAGTTGTCAACATTGACCATACATTGTGGAATTCTTTGGTCATGGTCAGTGACAAATGCATACTTTGGTTGGTCATTGTGCATGGTAGCCACACCGTGCCACTACTTATTGAAGGGCTTTTTACTTTCTAATAGCTAACTAGTATTCCCAAACCATTAGTTCCCCGCTTGATCATTTCTCACTTGTATTATGAGTTGTGATGTTGACCCATCATAGTGAAATTCTTTGGTCGTGGTCAGTGACATATGCCTACTTTGGTTAGTCATCGTGCATGGTAGCCACACCATGCCACCATTTTTTCACCCTCTGACCATGTGTGACTTGTATTATGAGTTGTGGACGTTGACCACGCGTAGTGAAATTCTTTGGTCATGGTCATTGACATGTTCCTACTTTGGTTCGTCATTGTGCATGATAGCCACACAGTGCCATTACTTATTGAAGGTTTGTGTACTTGCAAGTCAATTACTGGTTTTTCTATACCATTTTGTCCCCCTCTGACGATTTGTGACTCGTTTTATGAATCGTCAATGTTGACCACACTATTGGTTGACAAATATTGTTTCCAAACCATTGTTTCCCCCTATGAACATTTGTGACTCGTATTGTGAGATGTCGGCGTTGACCCATCATACTGAAATTCTTTGGGCATGGTCAGTGACATATACCTACTTTGGTTGGTCATTGTGTACGGTAACCATACTATGCCACTACTAACTGAAGGTATTTGTACTTGCTAGATGATACCTAATGTTTCCAAACCATTGGTCCCCCTCTAGCCATTATTGACTCGTGTTATGAGTTGTCAATGTTGACCACACATAGAGAAATTCTTTGGTCATGATCAGTGACACGTGCATACTTTGGCTTGTCATTGTGCATGGTAGAGACACCATGCCACTACTTGTTAAAGGTCTTTATACTTTCTAGACAATTCATGGTATTTCCAAGCCATTTTTTCCCCCTCCGACCGTTTGTGACTCATAACATGAGTTGACAGTATTGACCACACACACTTAAATCCTTTGGTCGTGATCAGTGACATATGCCTACTTTGGTTGGTCGTTGTGCATGGTAACCACACCATACCACTGCTTATTGAAATTCTTTGTTTTTCCTTGTTGATAACTAGTATTCCCAAAGCATTGTTTTCCCATCCGACCATGTGTGACTCGTGTTATAAGTTGTCAGTGTTGACCACACATAGTGAAATTCTTTGGTCATGTTCATTGACATACGCATACTTTGGTTGGTCGGTGTGCACGGTAACCATACTGTGCCACTACATATTGAAGGTCTTTGTACTTGCTATACAATACCTAGTATTCCCAAACCATTGTTTCTTACTCTTACCATTTGTGACTCGTGTTATGAGTTGTCAATATTGACCACACATAGTGGAATTCTTTGGCCATGATAAGTGACATATTCGTACTTTGATTGGTCATTGTGCACAGTAGCCACACTGTTCCACTACAGATTGAAGGCCTTTGTACTTACAAGATGATACCTTGTATTTCCAAACCATTCTTACCCCCTCTGACCATTCATCACTCGTGTTACGAGTTGTCAACGTTGATTACACACAGTGAAATTCTTTAGTCGTCGTCAGTAACATGTGCCTACTCTGGTTCGTCATTGTGCATGGTTGCTGCACCATGCCACTACTTACTGAAGGTCTTTGTACTTGCCAGTTTTGTAACTAGTATTTCTAAACCATTGTTTCCCCCTCTTACCATTCGCGAATTGTATTATGCGTTGTCAACGTTGACCACACATAGTAAAACTCTTTGGTCATGGTCAGTGACATGTGCCTACTTTGGTTGTTCATTGTGCATGATAGGCACACCATGCCACTATTAACTAAATGTCTTTGCACTTCCTATTTGAGAAAGATTACTCCCAAACCATTGCTACCCCGTCTGACCATTTGTGACTTTTGTCATGGGGTGTCTTCGTTGGCGGCGCATAGTGAACTTCTTTGGTCGTGGTTAGTGACATATAAATACTTTGGTTGGTCATTGTGTTTGATAGCCACACTGTACCACTATGTAATGAAGCTCTTTTTACTTGCTAGTGGATACCTAGAGTTCCCAAACCATTTTTTCTCCCGCAGACCATTCGTGACTCGTATCATGGGTTGTCAAAGTTGACTACATAAAGTGAAACACTTTGGTCATGGTCAGTGTCATATGCCTACTTTGGTTGGCCATTGTGCATCGTAGCCACACCGTGCCACTATTTATTGAAAATCGTTTTATTTGCTGGTTTATAATCAGTGCTTCCAAACCATTTTCCACCCTTAAACCATTTGTGACTCGTATTGTGTGTTGTCACCTTTGACCCATAGTAGTGAAATGCTTTGGGCATGGTCAGTGACATATGCCTACTTTGGTCATTGTGTATGGTAGCCACACCTTGCCACTACCTGTTTAATATCTTTGTACTTGCTAGTCGATACCTCGTGTTTCCAAACCATTGTTTCCATCTATGACCATTTGTGACTGGTATTATGAGTTGTCAACGTCGACCACACATATTGGGATTGTTTGGTCATGGCCAGCGACATAGGCTTTCTTTTGTTGGTCATTGTGCATGGTAGCCATACGGTGCCACTATTTGTTAAAGGTCTTTGTAATCTCTATTCTATAACTAGTGTTTCCAAACCATTGCTTCCCCCTCCAACCATTTGTAAATTGTATTATGATTTGTCAATGTTGACCACACATAGTGGAAATCTTTGGTCATGGTCACTGACAAATGCCCACTTTGGTTTGTCATTGTGCATGGTAACCACTGTGTCTCACTACATATTAAAGGTCTTTGTACTTTATATTTGATACCCAGTGTTCCAAAACCATTTTTTCCCCTCTGACTATTTGTGAATTATATTTTGAATTGTGAACGTTGACCCATCATAGTGAAATTCTTTGGTCGTGGTCAGTGACAAATGCATACTTTAGTTGGTTATTGTTCATGGTAGCCACACATTGCCATTGCTTATTGAATTTATTTGTACTTTCTAGACAATGATTAGTATCTCCAAACCATTTTCCCCCTCTGACTATCTGTGACTCGTGGTATGAGTTGTCAACGTTGCGCACACCTAGTGAATTTCTTTGGGTATGGTCAGTGGCATGTGCATACTTTGGTTGGTCATTGTGCATGGTAGGCACACTGTTTCACTACCTATTGAATGTGTTTGCACGTGCTAGATGATACCTAGAATTCCCAGATAATGGTTTTCCCCTCTGATCATCTGTGGCTTGTGTTATGAGTTTTCAATGTTGGCCACAGCTAGTGAAATTCTCTGGTCATGGTCAGTGACATATGCCTACATTGGTTGGTCAATGTGCATGGTAGCCACACCATGCCACTATTTGTTGAGGTTATTTGTTCTTCATAGTTGATAAATGGTGCTTCAAAACCATTGTTTCTTCCTCTTACCATTTGTGACTTGTATCATGAGCTGTGAACGTTGACCCATCATAGCAAAACTCTTAGGTCATGGTCAGTGTCATATGCCTTCTTTGGTTGGTCATTGTGCATGGCAGCCACACTGTGCCGCTATTTATTGAAGATCGTCCTTGCAAGTTGATACCTACTATTCCCGCACTTTTTTGTTTTCCTCTAATCATTTGTGACTCGTGTTTTGAGTCGTGAAAGTTGAACCATCATAGTAGAATTCTTTGGTGAAGGTCAGTGACACATGCGTACTTTGGTTGGTCATTGTGCATGGTAGCAATACTGTTCCACTGCGCATTGAAGATATTTGTACTTGATAGACAATAACTAGTGTTACCAAACCATTTTTTCCCCTATGATAATTTGTGACTCGTGTTATTAATTGTGAATGTTGACCCATCATAGCAAAATTGTTTAGTCTTACTCAGCGACATATGCCGGTTTTCAATGGTCGTTGTACACGGTAGCCACGCCGTGCCACTACTCATTGAAGACCTCTTTACTTGCTAGTTGATAACTAACATTGCCAAACCATTGGTTCCCCCTGTGACCATTTTTTACTTTTGATATGAACTGTGAACGTTGACCACCCATATTGACATTCTTTGGTCATGGTCAGTGACATTTGCCTACTTTGGTCGGTCGTTGTGCATGGTAGCCACACTGTGCCACTACTTATTGAAGGTATTTGTATTTTCTAGTCAATACCTACTAAACCCAAACCATTGTTTCTCTCTCTGACTGTTTTTGACTCGTATAAAGAGTGGTCAACGTTGACCACACATAGTAAAACTCTCTGGTCATGGTTAGTGACATATGCCTACTTTGGTTGGTCATTGTGCACGGTAGCCACACCATGCCACTACTTTTTCAAGATCTTTGTATTCGCTAGTCAATACCTAGCATTCCTAAACCATTGTTTCCCCCTCTTACCATCTTTGACATGTATTATGAGTTGTGAACGTTGACCACACATAGTGACATTGTTCGGTCATGATCATTGTCATATGCCTACTTTGGTTGTTTACTGTGCATGCTAGCCACACCGTGCTTCTTCTTATTGAATGTCTTTGTACTTTACAGTTGATGTGATATTTCCAAACCATTGTTTCCCCCTCTGACCATATGTGACATGTATAATGATTTGTGAAAGTTGACCCATCGTAGTGAAATTCTTCGCTCATGGTCACTGTCACATGCCTACTTTGATTAGTCGTCGTGCATGGTAGCCACACCGTGCCACTACTTATTGAATATAATTGTATTTGCTACAAAGTAACTAGTGATTCCAACCCATTGTTTACACCTTTAACTTTTTATGACTTGTGTTATCAGTTGTGAATGTTGACCCCACTTTATGAAATTTGTTGGTCATGGCCGGTAACACATGCCTGGTTTGGTTGATCTTTGTGCATGGTAGCTACACCGTGTCACTACTTATTGAAGATCCTTTTACCTGCTAGTCAAAAACTAGTATTCCCAGACCATTTTTCCCCCTCTAACCATTTGTGACTTGTATAATGAGTTGTGAGTGATGACCACACATAGTGACATTCGTTGGTCATGATCAGTATCATATGCCATCTTTAGTTGTCTATTGTGCATGATAGCCACACCGTGCCACTACTTACTAAACGTCTTTGTGTTTTCTAGTTGATATGTAGTGTTTCCAAACCATTGTTTCCCCCTCTGGCCATTTGTGACTTGTCTTATGAGTTGTGAACGTTGACCCACTATAGTAAAGTTACTTGGTAATGGTCAATGACATATGCCTACTTTGGTTGTTCATTGTGCATGGTAGCCACACCATGCCACTACTTATTGAATGTCATTGTACTTGCTAGACAATACCTAGTATTCCCAAAGCATTGTTTTCTACTTTGACCATTTGTGACTCGTATTGGGAGTTGTCAACATTGACAAAAAATTGTAATTAATCTGGTCATGGTCAGTGACATTTGCCTACTTTGGTTGGTCATTATGCATTGTAGCAGCATCGTGCCACTCCTTATTGAATGTCTTTGTACTTGCTTGTTTACAACTGAAATTTACAACCCAATTCTTCCCCCTCTCAGCATTTGTGACTCACTATGAGTTGTGAACGTTGACCCATGATAGTAAAACTCTGTGGTAGTGGTAAGTGACACATGCCTACTTTGGTTGGTCATTGTGCATGGTAGCCACACCTTGCCACTTCTCATTGAAGGTCTTTGTACTTGCTAGATTATACCTAGTATTACCAAATCATTGTTTTCCCCTCTGACCATTTGTGACCCGTATTATGAGTTGTCAACGTTGACCACATAGAAAAAGTCTCTGGTCACGGTCAGTGACATATGCCTACTTTGGTTGTTCATTGTGCATGCGAGCCACACCGTGCCACTACTTACTGAAGTTCTTTGTACTTTCTAGTTGATAACTGATTTTTCCAAACCATTGTTACCCCCTCTGACCTTTTGCGACTTGTGATATGAGTTATGAACATTGACCCATCATAGTGAGGTTTTTTGCTCAAGGTCAGTGTCATATGCGTACTTTGATTAGTCGTTGTGCATGTTAGCCACATTGTGCCACTACTTATTGAATATCTTTGCACTTGCTTGTCGATAACTTGTGTCTCCAAACCATTTTCCCCCCTCTTATCATTTGTGGCTTGTGTCATGAGTTGTGAATGTTGACCCATCATGGTGAAATTCTTTGGTCATGGTCAGTGACATATGCCTACTTTGGTTGGTCATTGTGCATGGTAGCCACGCCGTGCCACTACGTATTGAAGATCTTTGTACTTTCTAGTTAATAACTGGTGTTTGAAAATCATTTTTTACCCCTTTAACTACTTGTGACTCGTGTTATGAGTTGTGAACGTTGACCCATCATAATGAAATTCTTTGGTCATGGTCAGTGACCTATGCGTACTTTGGTTTGTCATTGTGCATGGTAGCCACACCATGTCACTACATATTGAAGATGTTTGTACTTGCTTGTCGATAACTAGTATTCCCAAAACATTGTTTACCCTTTTGACCATTGCGAATTGTATTATGAGATGTGAATGTTCATCACGCGTAGTGACATTCTTTGGTCATGATCAGTGTCATATGCCTACTTTGGTTGTTCACTGTGCATGATACCACACCGTGCCACTACTTGTTAAAGGTCTTTGTACTTGCTAGTCGATACCTGGTATTTCTAAATCATTGTTTCCCCCTCTAGCCATTTGTGACTTGTCTTATGAGTTGTGAACCTTCACTACATGTAAAGTTCTTTGGTAACTGTCAGTGATATGCCCTAGTAAACTTTGATTTCGATGTTAATTATTTTTCCTGCAGTCAAAATTTGTCAAAAACAGACTTTCATCGAATTCAAAAGTACCACCAAATTAGATCCAAAAGTGTTTCGTTGATTTCAATGGTCTACCCACACTTTTTTGTCACATTAAGAACTGGGCACTATGCTTTGACTTCTTCTGATTCAGGCAATACAGAAACAAAATGTATTTTTGCCCCACGAGTTCATGCACCTCGATGTGCATTCTGGTGGTTTTCAAGGCCACTGGCTGCTCCTCACCTCGCGTTTGACGTTTGGTGGACGTCAAACGCAAGAGCGACGAGTAGTCGACCGTTTGAAAAACCAAACAATTTAATGGTCGTCGCCATCGAACTCAATCTGGAGGGAGAAAAACACAAGTAACCAACATCCTCGTCGAAGTAAAAACCTAAACACACCCACTCGTCAAATTCAACCGTCTACCCCCTCTTTTTCGTCGAATATTAAAATACCCCCTAAATTATTCCAAGGTGCCAAAAATGTCGTCGAAATAGTTATGCAACATCTCAATCTTTTAATTCAAAGTTCACTAGGGTATGCCTACTTTGGTTGTTCATTTTGCATGGTAGCCACACCGTGCCACTTCTCATTGAAGGTCTTCCTACTTGCTATACAATACCTAGTATTCCCAAAGCATTGTTTTCTCCTCTAACCATTTATGACTCGTATTATGAGTTGTCAAAGTTCGCCACACATAGTAAGATTCTCTCGTCATGGTCAGTGACATTTGCCTACTTTGGTTGGTCATTATGCATGGTAGCCACATCTTACCACTACTTATTGAATGTATTTGCACTTTCTAGTTTATAACTGATATTTCCAAACCATTGCTTCCCCCTCTGTCCATGTGTGAATTGCATTATGAGTTGTGAACGTTGACCCATCATATTAAAATTCTTTGGTAGTGGTCATTGACATATGCCTACTTTGGTTGGTCATTGTGCATGGTAGCTGCACCTTGCGACTTCTTATTGAAGATCTTTGTACTTGCTAGGTGATACCTAGTATTTGCAAAGCATTGTGTTCCCCTCTGACCATTTGTGAATCGTATTATGAGTTGTCAACGTTGACCACACATAGAAAGAATCTGTGGTCACGGTCAGTGACATATGCCTACTTTGGTTGGTCATTGTGCATGGTAGCCACACCGTGCCACTACTTATTGAATGTCTTTGAACTTAGTTGATAACTGATGTTTCCAAACCATTGTTCCCCCCTCTAACCATTTGTGACTTGTATTATGAGTTGTGAAAGTTGACCCATCGTACTGAAATTCTTTGCTCAAGGTTAGTGTCATATGCCTACCTTGATTAGTTGTTGTGCATGGTTGCCACACTCTGCCACTAATTATTGAATATTGTTGTACTTGCTAGTCAATAACTTGTGTCTCCAAACCAGTTTCTCCCCCTCGTATCATTTGTGGCTTGTTTCATGAGTTGTGAATGTTGACCCATCATTGTAAAATTCTTTGGTCATGGTCAGTGACATATGCCTACTTTGGTTGGTCATTGTGCATGGTAGCCACACTGTGCCACTACTTCATGAAGATATTTGTACTTTCTAAACAATAACTAGTGTTTGCAAACTATTGTTTACCCCTTTAATCATTTGTGACTCGTGTTATGAGTTGTGAACGTTGACCCATCATAGTGATATTCTTTGGTCATGGTCAGTGAGATATGCCTTCTTTGGTTCGTCATTGTGCATGGTAGCCACACCATGTCACTACTTATTGAAGATTTTTGTAATTGCTAGTCGATAACTAGTATTCCCCGACCATTTTCCCCCCCTTTTACCATTTGTGACTTGTATTATGAGTTGTGAACGTGGACCACACATAGTGACATTCTTTGGTCATGATCAGTGTCATATGCCTACTTTGGTTGTTCATTATGCATGATAGCCACACTATGTCACTACTTTACAAAGGTATTTTTACTTGCTAGTTGATACCTAGTATTTCCAAACCATTATGCCCCCCTCTGGCCATTTGTGACTTGTCTTATCAGTTGTGAACATTGACCCATCATAGTAGAATTCTTTCGTAATGGTCAGTGATGTATGCCTACTTTGGTTGTTCATTCTGCATGGTACCCACACCGTGCCACTACTAATTGAAGGTCCTTGTACTTGCTAGGTGATACCTCGTATTCCCAAATCATTGTGTCCTCCTCTGGCCATTTGTGAATCCTATTATGAGTTCTCAACATTCACCACACATAGCAAAATACTCTAGCCAAGGTCACTGACATTCCCCTACTTGGGTTGGTCATTATGCATGGTAGCCACATCGTGCCAATATTATTGAATGTCTTTGCTCTTGGCAGTGTTTTACTGATAACTCCAAACCATGTTTTCCCCCTCTGACCATTTGTGACTTGCATCATGAGTTGTGAACGTTGCACCATCATAGGGGTCTTCTTTGGTCGTGGTTAGTGCCATATGCCTACTTTGGTTGGACATTGTGCATGGTAGCCACATCGTACCACTACTTATTGAAGATCTTTGTACCCTCTCGTCGATAACTAGTATTCCCAAACCATTGTTTCCCCCCTCTAATAATTCGTGACGTGTAATGAATTGTGAATGTTGACCACCCATAGAGACATTCTTTGGTCATAGTCAGTGACATATGCCTACTTTGGTCGGTAGTTGTGGATGGTAGCCACACCGTGCCACTACTTATAGAAGGTCTTTGTACTTGCTAGTTGATACCTGATCTTTCAAAACCATTATTTCCCCCCTCTGACCATTTGTGACTTGATTCATGAGTTATGGACGTTGACCCATCATTGTAAATGTATTTGGTAATGGTCAGTAACATATGCCTACTTTAGTTGGTCAATGTGCATGGTAGCCACTCCATGCCATTACGTATCAAAGATTTTTGTACTTGCTATTCAACAAATGGTATTCCCAAACCATTGTTTCACCCTCTGACCATTTTTTACGTGTTTTATTCGTTGTGAGTATTGACCACCCATAGTGACATTCTTTGGTCATGGTCAGAAACATATGCCTATTTTGGTTGGTCACTGTGCATGATAGCCACACCTTGCCTTTACTTATTGGAATTATTTGTACTTGCTAGTTGATATCTAGTGCTACCAAACCACTGTTTCCCCCTCTTACCATTTGTCACTTGTATTATGGGTTTTCAACGTTGGCCACACATAGTGAAATTGCTTTGTTCATGATCAGTGACATATGCATCCTTTGGTTTGTAATTGTACATGGCAGCCACACAGTGCCACTGCTTATTGAAGGTCTCTGTACTTGCTAGCCGATACCTAGTATTCCCAAAGCATTGTTTTCTCCTCTGACCATTTTCGAATCCTACTATGAGTTGTCAACGTTCACCACACATTGTAAAATTCTCTAGTCATGGTCACTGAAATTGCCTACTTTGGTTGGTCATTATGCATGGTATCCACATCATGCCACTACTTATTGAATTTCTTTGCACTAGGTAGTTTTTAACTGATAACTCCAAACCATTTTCTCCCCCTCTGACCATTCATGACTTGCATTATGATTTGTGAACGTTGACCCATCACAGGGATATTCTTTGGTCGCGGTTAGTGCAATATGCCTACTTTGGTTGGTCATTGTGCATGGTAACCACATTGTGCCACTACTTATTGAAGATCTTTGTAACCTCTAGCTGATAACTAGTATTCCCAAACAATTATTTACCTCTCTAATAATTTGTGACTTGTGTTATGAATTTTGAATGTTGACCACCCATAGAGACATTATTTGGTCATAGTCAGTGGCATATGCCTACTTTGGTCGGTAATTGTGCATGGTGCCACACCGTGCCACTACTTATTCAAGATCTTTGTACTTTCTAGTTGATACCTAGTGTTCCAAAACCATTATTTCCCCCTCTGACCATTTGTGACTTGTTTCATGAGTTGTGGGTGTTGACCCATCATAACAAGATTGTTTGTTAATGGTCAGTCACACATGCCTACTTTGGTTGGTCAACATGCATGGGAGCCACTCCATGCCACTGAGTATTAAGGATTTTTGTACTTTCTAGTCAATGAATGGTGTTTCCAAACCACTGTTTCCCCGTCTGACCATTTGTGACTTGTATTATGAGTTGTGAACGTTGACCACCCATAGTGACATTATTTGGTCATGGTCAGTGACAGATGCCTACTTTGGTTTATCATTGTGCATGATAGCCACATTGTGCCACTATTTATTTGAAGTATTTGTACTTGCTAGTCAATACCTAGTGTTCCCAACCCACTGTTTCACTCTATTACCATTTGTGACTCGTGTTATGGGTTTTCAACCTTGGCCACACATAGTGAAATTCTTTGTTCATGATTAGTGAAACATGCTTATTTTGGTTTGTCATTGTGCATGGTAGCCACACCGTGCCACTACTTATTAAAGCTATTTGTACTTGCTAGTTGATAACTAGTATTCCGAAACCATTATTTCCCACTATTACCATTTGTGACTCGTGCTGGGAGTTGTCAATGTTGGCCAACCAAGGTGAAATTCTCTTCTCGTGTTCAGTTACATATCCCTACTTTGGTTGGTCACCGTGTATGATAGCCACACCGTGCCACTACCTATTGAAGGTCATTGTACTTTCTAGTTGATAGCTAGTATTCCCAAACCATTGCTTCCTCTTCTTACCGGTTGTGACTAGTGTTATGAGTTGTCAACATTGACCACACATAGTGGAATTCGTTGGTCATGGTTAGTGACAAATGCCTACCTTGGTTGGTAATTCTGTATGCAAGCCACACTGTGCTACTACTTATTGAAGGGCTTTGTACTTGCTAAGAAATAAGTAGTATTCCCACACCATTGGTTCCCCCTCTGACCATTTGTGAATTGTATTCTTAGTTGTGAATGTTGACCCATCATAATGAAATTTTTTGGTCATGGGCAGTGACATTTGCCTTCTTTGGTTGGTCATTATGCTTGAGAGTTTTCAACGTTGGTCACACATGGTGAAATTATTTGGTCTTGGTTAGTGACATATGCCTATTTTGGTTGGTCATTGTGCATGGTAGACACACCGTGTCACTCCTTATTGAAGGTCTTTGTACTTGCTAGTTGATGACTAGTATTCCAAGACCATTTTTTCCTCCTCTTACTATTTTTGACTCGCATTATGTGTTGTCAACATTGAACACACATAGTGGAATTCTTTGGTCATGGTCAGTAACAAATGCCTACTTTGGTTGGTCATTGTGCATGGCAGCCACACCGTGCCACTACTTATTGAAGGGCTTTGTACTTTCTAATAGCTAGCTAGTATTCCGACACAATTGGTTTCCCCCCTGGCCATGTGTGACTTGTATTATGAGTTGTGAATGCTGACCCATCAAAGTGAAGTTATTTGGTCGTGGGCAGTGACATATACGTACATTGGTTAGTCATTGTACATGGTAGCCACACCGTGCTACTACTTACTAAAGGTCTTTGTACTTGCTAGTCAAAACCTGCTATTCCTGACCATCATCTTACCCTCTGACCATTTGTGACTTGTATTATGAGTTGTGCACGTTGACCACACGGTGAAATTCTTCGGTCATGGTCAGTGTCATATGCCTATTTTGGTTGGTCATTGTGCATGGTAGCCACACAGTGCCACTACACATTGGAGATATTTGTGCTTGCTAGTCAATAACTGGTATTTCTAAACCATTTTCTCCCCTTCTGACCATTTGTGACTCGTGTTATGAGTCGTCAACGTTGACCACACAAACTGGAACTCTTTGGTCATGGTTTGTAGCATGTTCCAACTTTGGATGATCATCGTGGTCTCCACGATGTGTTACTGCTTCTTGAATATATTTGTACTTTATAGTTGATAACTAGTATTCCCTAACCATTGTTTTCCCCTCTGACCATTTGTGCCCCGTATTATGAGTTGTCAATGTTGACCCATCATAGTGGAATTCTGTGGTCATGGTCAGTGACATATACCTACTTTGGTTGGTCATTGTGCAACTATTCATTGAAGATCTTTGTACTTGCTAATCTATAACACGTGATCACAAATAATTGTTTTCCTCTCTGACCATTTTTGAATTGTGTTGTGAGTTGTTAACGTTGACCACACAAAGTGAAACTCTTTGGTCATGATCAGTGACGTATACATACTTTGGTTGGTCACTGTGCACGGTAGCTACGTTGGTCACTGCTTATTGAAGGTCTTTGTACTTGCTATTCAATAACTAGTGTTACCAACCCATTGTTTCCCCACCTGACCATTTGTGACTCGTGTTATGAGTTGTCAACATTGAACACACACAATGAAAATCTTTGGTCATGATCAGTGACATATTCCTACTTTGGTTGGTCATTGTGCATGGTAGCCACACCGCGCCACTACAGACTAAATGCCTTTATACTTGCTAGTTGATGAATATTATTAGCAAACCATTGTTTCTCCCTCCAAATATTTGTGATTCGTATTATGAGTTGTCAGTGTTGACCACACATAGTACAATTCTTTGGTCATGGTCAGTACCATATGCCTACTTTGGTTGGTTATTGTGCATGGTAGCCACACCGTGCAACTACTTGTTCATTTTTTTTGTACTTGTTATTTTATAACTGGTATTTATGAACAAATGTTTCCCCCTCTGACCATTTGTGACTTGTATTATGAGCTGTGAACTTTCACCCATCATAGTGAGATTCTTTGGTCATGGTCAGTGTCACATGCTTTCTTTGGTTAGTCATTGTGAATGGTAGCCACGCCGTGGCACTACTTATTGAAGATCGTTGTGCTTGCTAGCCAATAACTTGTGTTCCCAAACTATTGCTTCCCCCTCTCATCATTTATGACTTGTGTTATGAGTTGTGAATGTTGACCCATCATAGTGGAATTGTTTGGTCATGGTCAGTGACATATGCCTACTTTGGTTGGTCGTTGTGCATGGTAGCCACACCGTGCTAGTACTTATTAAATATCTTAGTACTTGCTAGACGCTAACTAGTCTTTCCAACCCATTGTTTACCCCTTAAATCATTTCTGACTCGTCCTATTAGTTGTGAACGTTGACCCATCATCGTGAAATTCTTTGGTCATGGTCAGTGACATATTCCTACTTTGGTTGGTCATTGTGCATGGTAGCCACACCGTGCCACTATTCATTGAAGACCTTTGTACTTGCAAGTAACTAGTATTCCTAAACCATTGTTTCCCCCTCTGAATATGTGTGACTTGTAGTATGAGTTGTGAATGTTCACCACCCATAGTGACATTCTTTGGTCATGGTCAATGACTGTGCCTACTTTGGTTGGTCATTGTGCATGGTAGCCACACCATGCCACTACTTATTGAAGGTCTTTGTACTTGCTATTCAATACCTAGTATTCCCAAACCATTGTTTTCCCCTCGGAATATTTGTGACTTGTATAATGAGTTGTCAACATAGACCACACACAAGGTCATTGTTTGGTCATGGTGAGTGACATATGCCTACTTTGGTCGGTCATTGTGCATGGTAGCCACACACTGTCACTACGTATTGAAGATCTTTGTACTTGCTAGTTGATAACTTATATTCCCAAACCATTGTTTCCCCCTCTGAAAATTTGTGACTTGTATTATGAGATGTGAACGTTGACCACACATAGTAACATTCTTAGGTCACGATCAATGTCATATTCCTTCTTTGGTTGTTCATTGTGCATGATAGCCACATGGTGCCACTGATTCTTTGAGGTCTTTTTACTTTCTAGTCTATACCTAGTGATTCCAGACAATTGTTTCCCCCTCTGATCATTTGTGGCTTGTCTTATGAGTTGTGAATGTTGACCACTTATAGTGACATTTTTTGGTCATGGTCAGTGACATATGTCCACTTTGGTCAGTCACTGTGCATGGTGGACACACCGTGCCACTCCTTAATGAAGGTCTTTGTACTTGCTAGTTGATACCTAGTTTTTCAAAACCATTATCTCCCCCTCTGACCATTTGTGAATTGTTTCATGAGTCATGGACGTTGACCCATCATTGTAAACGTATTTGGTAATGGTCAGTGACATATGCCTACTTTAGTTGGTCAATGTGCATGGTAGCCACTCCATGCCACTACGTATTAATTCTTTTTGTACTTGCTATTTAGAAAATGGTATTCCCAAACCATTGTTTCACCCTCTGACTTTTTTAATTTTTTTTAAGTTGTGAATGTTGACCACCCATAGTGACATTCTTTGGTCATGGTCAGAAACATATGCCTACTTTGGTCGGTCATTCTGCATGATAGCCACACCTTGCCTTTGCTTATTGGAAGTGTTTGTACTTGCTAGTCGATATCTAGTGTTCCCAAACCACTGTTTCCCCCTCTTACCATTTGTCACTTGTATTATGGGTTTTCAACGTTGGCCACACATAGTGAAATGCTTTGTTCATGATCAGTGACATATGCCTACTTTGGTTTGTAAGTGTACATGGTAGCCACATAATGCCACTACTTATTGAAGGTCTTTGTGCATTGTAGTTGATAACCAGTAATCCCAAACCATTGTTTCCTCCTCTTACCATTTGTGACTCGTATGATGAGCTGTCAAATTTGACAACACATAGTGGAATTCTTTGGTCATGGTCAGTGAAAAACTCCTAGTGTGGTTGGTAATCGTGCATGATACCCACACCGTCCTACTACTTATTGAAGGGATTTGTAGTCGCTCATACATAATTAGTATTCCCAAACCATTGGTTCCCCCTCTGACCATTTGTGACTTGTATCATGAGTTGTGAACGTTGACCCATCATAGTGAAATTCTTTTGTCATGGACAGTGACATATGCCTACTTTGGTTGGTAAATGTGCATAGTAGCTACAGTGTGCCACTACTCATTGAAGATCTTTGTGCGTGCTAGGTGGTAACTACTATTCCCAAGCCATTGTTTCTCTCTCTGGCCATTTTTTACTCGTGTTAAGTGTTGTCAACATTGACCATCCACGATAAAATTCTTTGGTCATGGGCAGTGACATTTGCCTTCTTTGGTTGGTCATTATTCTTGAGAGTTTCCAATGTTGGCCACACATGGTGAAATTTGTTGCACATGGTCATTGACATCTGCCTACTTTGGATGGTCATTGTGCATGGTAGCCACATCGTTCCACTACTTACTGATGGTCTTCGTACTTGCTAGTTGATAACTTGTATTCCCAAACCATTTTTTCCTCCTCTCACCATTTATGACTCATATCATGAGTTGTCACCATTGACCACACATAGTGGATTTCTTTGGTCATGGTCAGTGACAAATGCCTACTTTGGCTGGTCATTGTGCACGGTAGCCACACCGTGCCACCACTTATTGAAGGAATTTGTACTAACTTATAGCTAACTAGCATTCCCAATCCACTGGTTCCCCCTCTGACCATTTGTGACTTGTATTGTGAGTTGTGAATGTTGACCCATCATAGTAAAGTTCTTTGGTCATGGTCAGTGACATATGCCTACTTTGGTCAGTCATTGTGCATAGCAACCACACCGTGCCACTACTTCTTGAAGGTCTTTGTTATTGCTGGTCAGAAGATGCTATGCCCAAACCATTATTTCCCCCTCTGATCATTTGTGACTTGTATTATGGGTTGTCAACGTTGACCACACATAGTTTTATTTCTTAGCCATGGTTAGTGACATATGCCTATATTGGTTGGTCATTGTGCACGGTAGCCACACCATGCTACTACTTATTGAAGTTCTTTGTACTTTACATTCAAAACCTAGTATTCCCAAATCATTGTTTCCCCCTCTGGCCATTTTTTATTTGTATTATGATTTTTCAACGTTGACCACACATAGTGAAATTCTTTGGTCATGATCAGGGACATATGCCTACTGTGGTTGGTCATTGTGCATGGTAGGCACACCTTGCCAATACTTATTGAAGGTCTACTTGCTATTCAATAACTAGTATTCTCAAACCATTTTTTCCACTTATGACCATTTGTGACATGTATTTTGAGTTGTGCACGTCGACCACTCATAGTGAAATCTTTTGGTCATGGGCAGTGATATATGCCTAGTTTGGTTGGTCTTTCTGCATAGTAGCCTCACTTTTCCACTATTCATTTAATGTTTTTGATTTGATAGCCAATAGATGGTATTTCTAATGACCATTTGTGACTTGTATTTTGAGTAGTCAACGTTGACTACACATGGTGGAATTCCTTGGTCATGGTCAGTGACATATGCCTACTTTGGTTGGTCATTGTGCATGATAGTCATACCGTGCCACTACTTATTGAAGATCTTTGTACTTGCTAGTCGATAACAAGTTTTTCCAAACCATTTTTTTGCCCTCTGAGCATTTGCGACTCGTATTATGAGCTGTCGACATTTACCACACACACCGAAATGCTTTGGTCATGATCAGTGACTTATGCCTACTTTGGTTGGTCATTGTGCATAGTGGCCACTACGTGCCACTACTAATTAGAGGTCTTTGTACTTGCTACTTGATAACAAGTGTTCCCAAACCATTTTCCCCCTCTGACCATTTGTGAATTGTGTTATGAGTTGTCAACGCTGACCACACACAATGGAATTCTTTGTTCATGGCCAATGTCATATGCAGATTTCGGTTGGTCATTGTGCAAGGTAGACACTACCTATTGACGGTATTTGTGCTTGCTATTCAGTAACTAGTGTACCCAAACCATTGTTTCCCCCTCTGACCATGTGTGTCTCATGTTATGGGTTGTCAACATTGACGACACATAGTGAAATTATTTGGTCATGATCAGTGACAAATGCCTACTTTGGTTAGTCATTGTGCACGGTAGCCACACCGTGCCACTGCTTTTTGAATATCTCTCTACTTGCTAGACGATAACTGGTGTTTCTAAAGGACTGTTTCCCCCCTCTGACCATTTGTGACTTGTATTACGAGTTGTGAACGTTGACCACCCATAGTTAAACTCTTTGATCATGGTCAGTGACATATGTCTTCATTTGTTGGTCATTATGCTTGGTATCCACACTGTGCTACTACTTATGGAAGGGCTTTGTACTTGCTAGACGATAACTAGTATTGCCAAACCATTTTTCCTCCCTCTGACCATTTATGACTCGTGTTATGAATTGTTAAACATTGACCACACACAGTGAAATTTTTGTCTTGGTTCTTGACCTATCCCTTCTTTGGTTGGTCTTTGTGCATGGTAGCCACACGGTGCCACTATTAATTGAAGGTCTTTGTACTTGCTAGGCCACAACGAGTACTCCCTAACCATTGTTTCCCCCTCTGACCATTTGTGACTCGTACAATGAGTTGTCAACATTGGCTGCGCACACTGAGATTCTTATGTCATGGTCAGTAACATATGCCTACTTTGGTTGGTCATTCTGCATGGTAGCCACCCATGATGACTTTTCCAAGTCGAAGTCGGCCCCAAGTTGAAAGTTGAAAGTCGGACGTTGCCATATTGGCAAAAGTCGGTCAAAGTCGATTTTGCATAAGCACCTAAACATGGTCGAAATGGAACCTAGTCACTCTGAACGTGTCACTTTGCAGGTGTTTTTGACCTTACATGATGGATCACTTATTAAGTACAACACACCTATTCCCTTCTGTTTTCTTGCTTAGACCATTCCACCTTGCATTTGTACACATTCTGCCTCTACATCATGCCTTATAGTCAATCCACTGGAGTCATTCTATCTACTCTCATACATCCATAACATGCTATGGATTCTCATTCATGGAAAGCATTGAACAAAGCTGAATGTGGAAAGTGCTTGAATGCAAGGCAATGAACTACTTTGAGAACTTTGAGAACAAGTAAGATTGCATTGGAACTTTCACAGTAGACATATCATCAGGTCTTGCGTGCTTTCTTGCCAGCCTTGGCAGCAGCAGCCTTGGCAGCAGCAGCCTTTCTAGCACTGGCCTTGGAAGCCGCAGCCTTTGTAGCAGCAGCCTTGGCTGCTACAGCTGTCTTCAGAGCAGCTGCCCTAGCAGCAGCTGCCTTGGCTGAACCAGTCATGCCAGATGTGTCAGGCTGCCCAATGGCCCTGGCAGAAGCAGGACGAGCTGCAGATGCTGCTGCTGCTGTTGTAGATGGACTTGACACAGTTGAAGTCCCACCACCTGCACCAGCTGTTGCTCCACTTCCAGTGTCACCCCCAGGAGTTGCTGCTGCTTGCTCCAACTCCAAAGCTGCCTCCACATCCTTCCGCTTCCACACACTAAGCTGTAGAATCCTTCCAACTTCCTTCTCAGCTGTCAGCTCCTCCTCCTCAACCTCCTCTACTTCCTCTGCCCCTTCACTATCATCATCATCCCCCTCCATTTCCTCCTCAACATCATCATCATAATCCTCTTCCTCTAATGTTGCCTCTCCTGCACCAGCAGCTTCAGCACCCTCACCACCTGCGTCCTCTCCACCAACAGCACCAGCAGCTCCTGCTCTAGCTTCAGCACCCTCGCCACTAGCACCAATTTCTTCCAACCACACCTCATCATCATCACCGACATCTGCAAATGAGGGATTCCCACACCCATTCCTCTCCATGTTCGTCGTCTGCATCATCAATCTCTCCATCTGCTTCACTCCCACTCTCAGCTTCTTCGTCCTCTGTTGCTTTCAAGATGTCGGCAATGAGGGTGCGTGCCTTCTTCTTGCCATACAGTTTGTTGAGGCGGACGTTGACCCGCACCAGCAGCTCCAGTGTGCTGACCTTCAGCCTGTTGCGTCATGCTGTCTGTACCAGCTCATGCTTGGAGAACACGCGTTCATTGTCCGAGGAACTGCACGGTTGTGCGAGCAGTCTCATGGAGAATGCATGGAGAACAGGGAGACTTGTCATGAACCTGGCATGCCAGCGGAAAGCTGGCATGTCGCCAGCCACCACCTGCTGCACTGCTGCCTTTGCCTTCTCTACGTCCTTGGCACGAGAGGGGTCATTGTCGCACGTCACCCGTGCGTTCTCAAACCCCTCTAGCTCTCTCTCAAGAGCTTCAACATCCTTCTCAGGCATGAGGGCCGTAACCACCACGTTCCATGCCTCAACCATCTTCTCGTCACCGTCAAATTGGTGCCCAAAGTGCATCGGATGCACACGACGTGCAGCAGCAAAAACAGGACAGTTCATCTGGTTATCCCACCGCCAGCTCAGCCGCTCCAATGCAAACTTGACCCAGGCTAGGTTGCACGGTGCACGCTTGCGTCCACGTGCAAGACCAAGTTTGCACACAGCCTCTGTTGTATCCAGCAGATTCTCGTAGACACTGCCTGCAGTACCGCCAGCAGCATCAGCCTTGCGCAATGCAAGCACAAACGGCATCATGAGTTTCATCAACACCTTCACCTAGAGCCAGAACACACCCATCCTGATAATGCGACGCACTTCCTTCTTCTTTGCTTTCCAGCCAGCGTCCCTGCCATCTCCCATCTGCTGCCATTTGTCACTTGCCACCAGCTTCTGCAAAACATCCTTCATGTCCAAGAGGCAGGTCAACATCCCGTGGACAGATGCAAAACGTGTGGCAGCAGCTGGAAGGAGCACCCTGCCACCGGACTCTGACTTCATCCAGGACCTCAGGAGGTCCTTGTTCCTGAAAAATGTCACCACTTTCTCACACTTGCTCATGACAGCCTGTCCCCATTCCGTCTTCCCCAAGTCCTTCAGGCACAGGTCAAGACTGTGACAGACACAGTGATTGAAAAATACTGCAGGGTACTTCTCTTGCAAAGCCTCGTACGCCTTCTTGTTGGTGCTTGCGTTGTCCGTGATCACCAGGATTACCTTCTCAGGTCCCACCTCAGTGATGGCCTGGTCAATGATGCAAGCCACGTGGTTAGCGTCACGGACCAGGCCACTCGCGTCTCGGCTGAAGAGGTGAGAAACCCCCTCGGCGTTGGAGGCCATGGCCGAGTAGATGGGGCGGATCTGGATGTCGCTCCACTCGTCCACCCCAAGGGAGACGCCGAAGCTGTCCCAGCCGCTCCGCAGTGGCGCCTCCATCTCAGCAAGCTCCCTGTCCAGCGCAGGGAGAATCACCTCCTTCACTCTGTCCTTGCTTGGCAACCTGAAACCCCCCGTTGTCTTCCGCGAATCCTCCACAAGCTCCAGCACACAAGAGTCCCGGCAGAAGGAGATGGGTAAGGCGTTCTTGGCCATGATTTTGACGATCGTTTTCTGGCACTGCGAGTTGGCAGCGTTTGCGAGATTCTCCGACATCAAGCTCTGCCTGGCTGAGCTGAGAGAGGCTGCCGAGGTTGGAGTGCCGGTGAAGATAGGGCTGAAAGAAGGGGCGTTGCACGACTGTGAAGTGGCCATCTGCTGCTGCGACTGCTGCTGCTGCTGCTGCTGCTCACCAGGCTTCTGCTGCGCACCAACTGCTGCGCGTGCCTGCTCTCGCTGCCGTGCCTGGTGGAGGTCCAACCAGTTGACTGGGCTGTCCCTTGTACCCCATGCTGAGCCCTCCCCCTTGAACAACACCTCGTCCGCAGGATTGAAGCCGTCTGGAAGCGGGAGAGGGAGCAACCCTAGCATCGCACGTGCTGCTGCTGGGGCATACTTGCACTTCTTGATGTTTCCCACGGGTGCACCATAGTGACCACGCATGCGGTCACTGCCACCGGAATAGGTGGTGCCACATGCACCACAAAAGAAGCCAGGATAGCCTGCTTCTGTGGGTACTGGCTTGAAAAACTTGCTGAGGGCACGCACGAGAAAATCCCCTGTGAGGGAGCCTGCCAGCGGAGGTGCCCTGGCTGGCTGAAGATGTCATCCGAGATCCACCAGCCATGGTGGTGCTGGTGGACCTCACAAAGGCCAACGTCTGATGGGCTAGAGCTCCATGGTGGTACTGCAAGGTGCAGCTAAGGCCCTCGGCCAGAGGGCCTTAGCTCAGAACGTCGGGACGAGCAAGGCAATGGAAAACCGTTTGCCCTACTAAACGAGGCACAAGGGCCCGGGGGGAGGGGGGGGGAAACATCCATTCATTCCTCCGCAATCTGCGGCCTAGATTGTGCGGCTCATGCACTGCTGTTCATTGCATCTAGTCTAGTGATGTGGATGCCACCTACGCTAACTATGTGGAAGTGCCAGATGATAACACTATTGTCATTGGCTGTTAACGTGCATGCAGTATCTTGGAGAGGAGCCAGCATGCCAATTGTGTGTGCCTTATGCGTGGACAGCGCATGTGACGGCGCCGCAAAGAGCCCAAATGCATCTTGTACGAGATGCTCACGAGATCGCTCCGAAAGTCGGTCTTTCGTGGTTTGACCCGACCCCCTTTTCTTTTTCATTGGTCGTCAACGTGGACACAGGCTTGCCCACCATGTTGTACACCATTTGAACCCTAATTCAAAAAAATGGGGGTCAAGTGGAGTCGATGTCCAAGTCGACGTTGATCGACTTGGCGACTCCGCCTTGACCCCCAAAAGTCGGAAGTCGAAGACTTCATGGGTAGCCACACAGTGTCATTTCTTATCTAAAGTCTTTGGACTTTCTCGTTGATAACTAGTGTTCCCAAATGATTATTTCTACCTCTCAGCATTTGTGATTTGTGTTAGAATTGTCAATGTTGACCACACATAGTGGAATTCTTTGGTCATACTCAGTGACGTATGCATACTTTGTTTGGTCATTGTGAATGTTAGCCACACCGTGCCACTACTTACTGAAGGTCTTTGTACTTGCTAGACGATACCTACTGTTCCCAAAACATTGTTTCCCCCTCTACCCATTTGTGACTCGTGTTATGAGTTGTCAACGTTGGCAACCCATAGTGAAATTATTTTGTCATGATCAGTGACATATGCCTCCTTTGGTTGGTCATTGTGCATGGTAGCGACACCGTGTCACCACCTATTGAAGATATTTGTACTTGCTAGTTGATACCTAGTGTTTCCAAACCATGGTTTCCTCCTCTCACCATTTGTGACTCGTATTATGAGCTGTCAATGTTGACCACACATAGTCGAATTGTTTGGTCATAGTCAGTGACATATGCTTACTTTGGTTGGTCATTGTGCATTGCAGCCTCACTGTGCCAATACTTTGAACATATTTGTACGAGCCGGTTGATAACTAGTATTCCCTAACCATTGTTTCACCCTCTGACCATTTGTGACCCGTATTATGAGCTGTCAACGTTGACCCATAATAGTGGAATTCTTCGGTCATGGTCAGTCCCATATGCCTACTTTGGTTGGTCATTGTGCATGGTAGCCACACTGTGCCACTAATAACTGAAGTTCTTTGTACTCGCTAATCAATAAATTGTGTTTGCAAATCATTATTTCCACCTCTGACCATTTGTGACTCGTGTTATGAGTTTTCAACGTTGACCACACACAGTGAAGCTCTTTGGTCATGATCAGTGACACATGCCCACTTTGGTTGGTCATTGTGCATGGTAGCTACGCCATGCCACTACTTGTTGAAGGTATTTGTACTTGTTAAATAATAACTATTATCTCCAAACCATTGTTTGCCCCTCTGAATGTTTGTGACTCTTGTTATGAGTCGTCAATGTTGGCCATACATAGTGAAATCCTTCTGTTCATGTTCAGTAACATATGCATACTTTGGTTGGCGACTGTGCACGGAAGCCACACCGTGCCACTAATTTCTGAAGGTCTTTGTACTTTCTTGTCAATAGCTAGTATTTGCGAACCATTATTTCCCCCTCTGACCATTTTTGACCCGTGCTTTGAGTAGTCGACGTTGACTACACATAGTGGAATTCTTTGGTCATGGTGAGTTACATATGCCTACTTTGGTTGGTCATTGTGCATGGTAGCCACACCGTGCCACTACTTATTGAATATCTTTGTTTTTGCTAGTCGACAAGCAGTTTCTTGCAAACCATTGTTTCCCCCTCTGACCATTTGTGACTCGTATTACGAGTTGTCAACATTGACCACGCATAGTGAAATTCTCTGGTCATGATCAGTGACATATGCCTACTTTGGTTGGTCATTGGGCATGGTAGCCACTGCGTGTCACTACTAATTGAAGTTCTTTGTACTTCTTAGTCAATAACTAGTTTTCCCAAATCATTTCCCCCCTCTGACCAATTGTGACTCGTGTTGTGAGTTGTCAAAGTTGACCACGCACAGTGGAATTCTTTGGTCATGGTCAGTGACATATGCATACTTTGGTTGGTCATTGTGCATGGTAGTTACACGGTGCCACTACTTATTGTAGGTATTTGTACTTGCTAGTAAATAACTAATGTGCCAGAAAAATTGTTTTCCACTCTGACCATTTATGCCTCGTACTATGGGTTGTCAACGTTGACCACACCTATTGAAATTCTTTCGTCATGATCAGTGACATATGCCTACTTTGGTTGGTCATTGTGCAAGGTAGCCACACTGTACCACTATTTATCAAAGATTACTGTACTTGCTAGATGATAACTAGTATTTCAAAACCACTGTTTCCCCCTCTGACAATTTGTAAATTGTATTATGATTTGTTAACGTTGACCACCCATAGTGAAATTCTTTAATCATGGTCAGTGACATATGTCTTCTTTGGCTGCTCATTATGCTTGGTATCTACATTGTGCCACTACTTAATAAAGGTATTTGCACCTGCTAGATGATAACTAGTGTTTCCAAACCATCGATTTCTCCTCTGACCATCTGTGACTTGTATTATGAGTTGTGAACGTTGATTACACATAGTGAAATTCTTTGGTCATGGTCATTGAAGTATCAATAAGTTGGTTGGTCATTGTGCATGGTAGCCACCCCTTGCCACTACTTATAGAAGGTTTTTGTATTCCCTGTTAGAATCTCAATCTCTTGAATTTTTTTATGCAGTCTTTAAGCCTCTTAAAATCTGGTGAAGAAGTTACACACAATGGCGGAACACATGTGTGAGGTCCCTGATGTAGATCTACGTCACACACCTGGATACTGTACTTGACTAGTACACACACAAGCCTGAATTTCTTGGTTCAGTTAGCTGGAATTCAAGTGGATGAGCCAGACGAATGGCTGAAACAAGATTGCGGTCAAACCATTTAGAAATGGCAGAGATCTACCGATCTAAATACTGCTGTCTGCTCTACCAGCTGATCTACTGAAATACATCGCTAAGTGCTGAGTGTCCAGTGACTTCCAGTCTTCAGTCCTCCGGTCTTCCACCTGCCGTTACTCGTTGCGTTCCATCGATGAGAGGTTTGTGAGCATTCTCCCTGAGAATGCTCTTGGACAAGTCAGCGGGCTACAGATCCCCGGACTCTGACGTCAATAGTCTTGCTCCACTCTTGGCTTTTGGTGTTGCCACATCAGCACATCTTAGATGATATCTTTATAAACACATCCATCAACGGTCTTGATATCCCACTCAGCTTCCATACCAATTCTTTTGTTATGCTCGTGATACTTCGCTCGCATGCCGAGGCCACTGTGTGCAACAGTGCAAAGTCTTCCGGAATATAGTCAACTGGTCCAGATGCATATTTTCAGAACACAGGTACCATGGGCAGGGGAGGCATGGGACTACCCTCTCTCCTGGCCCAGAGCATGGAGTGAGAGTAGGCAGGGTAGACATAGATAGGCGGAGGGTCAGGGGAGAGAGTGGCAACCTCTCCCTTGGCCCTCTTGCCTTTTGTTCCGCCATCTCTGAGTTTGGACGCAAACTATGTCACCTTTTCCACATTCCCCCCCATTTGCTCCAATCTCAGATGATTCTCTCAGGGAAACCCCC
>SZWC01007736.1:46667-66787 GCA_023375785.1 Penium margaritaceum | reverse complement strand
CCCCCCCCCCCCCCCTGCTTGATGAGTCCCTCGGGCTGCGTCATGTAGACAGTCTCGTCGAGGTCACCATTCAGAAAGGCAGCCTTGACATCCATTTGATGGAGGTGCCAGGCTTCAGAGACGGCCAGAGCAAGGATAACCCGGATCAATGAATACTTAGCCACAGGAGCAAAGGTGTCACTGTAATTGACACCAAAGATCTGACTGTAGCCATGAGCAACCAGCCGAGCCTTGTACCTGCAGGGGTCACTGTTAACATCCAGTTTTTGCATGAACATCCACTTACACGTAACAACGGGTGCATTGGATGGACGGGGAACCAAGGTCCAAGTCTGTTACTTGTGCAGTTGTTCACATTCCTCGAGGGCAGCAGCGTGCCAGTGAGCAGCGTGAGGGTGAGATAGGGCATCCTTGTAGCTGGTGGGATCCACCACCTGAGTGACAAGGGCAATGTCCACTGCTGGAGGTGGAGCAAGCTGTTGGGCAGCAAGACGCTGCAATCGTCGTGGAAGAGGAGGGAGTGAGGTAGAACAAAGAAGATCAGTAAGAGATTGAGCAGCGGGGGGTGGATCTTGGAGATCAGCAGCTGGAACGTGCTCAAGAGGAACCACGGGTAGGAGCACACCCTCATGCTCTTCAAGAGTGGCATCCATCGGGAATTTCTGGAGGTGTGGATAGGGTACATCCTCCATGTAGATCAGGGGAGTAAGAAATGGAGCCTCAGTAGCAATGGAGCAATCCTGAAAGCTCTCATCAAAGGTGGTGCTGCGACTGTGAATGACCTTTTTGTTGTCGTTGTCCCAAAGTTGGTATGTGTTGCCCCCTTCCTCATAGCCAAGGAGGAAGCTTTTCTTGTTGTGAGAACCAAGCTTGGTTCGTTGCTCAGGGAACAGCCAAGAGTAGGCCGTACAGCCCAAAACTTTGAAGTAGCCCACTGGTGGTCGGTGGCCTACCCATGCTTCATGGGGAGTGGATGTGCCAGCAGGAAGACGTTTAGTGGGCAGTCGATTGGCTGTGTAGGCTGCAGTGGCGACCGCTTCAACCCAGAAGCCTGTAGAGAAACCTGCAGTGTGGAGCATTGCTCTGGCTTTGTCAAGCAGAGTCTGGTTCATGCATTCTGATTTTCCATTTTGTTGTGGCGTCAGAGGAACAGTTGTCCGGTGGATGATGCCTTTGGCTGCATAAAACTTCTGCAGCTTGCCCTTGATGAACTCTCCACTGTTATCAGATCGGACCTTCTTCACGGAGATGTCAGTCTGATTCTCAATCTCACGTATCCAGGTCATGGTATTATCAGGGGCTTCAGACTTGTGTCGCAGAAACTTTACCCACAAGTAGTGAGTATATTCATCTAGTAGTACCAGTAAGAAGTGCTTTCCTTGAAGAGAAGGCTCTCTGATATAGCAAAGATCCATGTGGATCAGTTCCAGTCTCTGGGATATGGAGATGTTGGTGTAGCTGTTGAAGCTGTCTTGTGTCTGTTTGCGTGACAGGGAGCAAGTGCAGAGATGGTCAGCGTCAGTGCCGATGCTTGTGGGCAAATCATGGACCTGTTGCTTTGCTGCCATAGTCTTGAGAGTTGCATAGCTAACATGGGCAAGATGCTTGTGCCAAAGAGCCACCAGATGGTGTAGCCTTGGGAAAAATCTCCTGAATGAGGTCAGTTGTGCAATTTGCCGCAAATGCCATCTCAGGAGGATCACCGGGAGAGTTGCCAAGTGGTGGTGGTGCTTGGGTGTTCAGAACGGTGAGATTTCTTTTGCGGTGTGCCACAGCTGTCAGCTTGCCCTCCTTGGTAAGAACCCTGCAGTTATCTTCAGTGTCAAAGATGACCTTCAAGCCTTTTTCATTGAGCCTGGAACTGAAAGCAGGTTAGCGGCGAGTTCAGGTACATATAGGGTGTTTGTGAATAGTCTCACTGTTGTTTTTCCTTCAAGTTCAATATCAACTTGAACTGTTCCAATCCCAAGTGCTGGTATGACTTGCCCATTGCCAATCCACACTGCCTTTGGTGCTTTCAAACCTTTGTAGTCAACAAACCAGTCCTTGTGACAGGTCATGTGTTGAGTGCATCCTGAATCTCTTATCCATGCAAGGATGCCAGCTGCAATAAGGAAGGCGCTGTCGATGGAACAGAAGGCCATTTCCTCCAAGACCAAATGTCCTTGTTCATCTTCCATTTCAGAGTTGTCATCTGAGTTGCAGTTGATAGTTGGAGATGTCAAGAGTGAATGCCCAGTTGATATGTTGTTGTGGTTGTGAGTTTGCGTTCTTTGATCTCGTTCTGCCAAGAGTTGTTGTAGTAGGTCTTGATCTGCCTTGTTGAATCAAATGTCTCATTACCAGGTTCAGCAGGACTTGTAGATGAGACGATGCTTGCAAGCTTTGAGACTACTTCTTTGACATCTTGTGCAACTGAGGTCAGAAGTGCATGCTGATGTTGAGGGGAACTTCGTCTTGGAAATGAGCACACTTTGAAGGTGTGTCCCTTTTTGCCACACTTGTAGCACCGAATATTTGCAAAACGGTTCTCTTCGGGTGAAGATAATCCGTGTGGTCTCAGGTTGTTCGAATGAAAGGGAAGAAGATCCGGAGACTCATGCTGCTGATCAGAGTGAGGATATGGTCCACCGGCTAGTCTCCCTTTACCATAACTTCTGCCATGTCCATGGGCTTCATACTTCTTGTGTCGCCCTCTGTTTTGGAGTGTAGTATAGAGGGCAGAGTCTCCTCCGACTGCTTCCTTAAAAAACTTTTCTTCTGCATACATGAGTGCTTCACACGCTTTTTCCATGGTCAGTTTGTAAGGCATTGTGGCAGCTGCTGCTGCTTGTGGTTGTGGTGCTGCTGCTGCTGCTTCTCCTTGTGGTGCTGCTGCTGGTGCCACCAGTCCTGCTTCAAGGGCTTTCAGTCGATCGTCAAAACTTCAGCCTTGATCTTGGAATGTCAACAGTCTTTCAACTGTGCTTTCAAATCTGGTGGGGAGGCCACTAAAAAGGGTTACTATCACTACTTGCTCAGAGATTAGCTCACCCATCAACGTGATGCATCCAGCTAGAGTTTTGATGTAGGTAATGTGGTCCTCTAGACGTGTTCCTTCTGCCATCTTTTGTCTGTGGAACTCTTTGAGGAGTCCACTCAGCTCCAGGTCACTGACTTTGTCATATCTCAGCTTCAGGGCCTTCCACACTTTTCTTGGATTGAGTAAGGTTTTGCAGATGATGAATTTCAAACGCTCTGTGACTTGCATGGCGATCAGAGAGAAAGCTTGATCGCATCTCTGCTGCCATTGATTTTTCTGCTCGATAGTGGCTCCGGGATCAAGTTCCTCTGATGGTGGATCTGACCCCACCCCCAATAGTCCTCTGTTGAGGAGTACAAGCTTCATATTGAAAGCAAAGCTGTAATAGTTGTCTCCATAAAAAACTGGGATTTTGACATGGTCCCCATTGAAGGACGCCACTGTTGGCGCCCGTGATTTTGCTCAACCAGTGATGAATTTGCCTCTTCAAAAATTGGTTCATGAGTTGGCTTGAATGTTGCACCCCTGCTTTCCTACCATGTGTTAGAATCCCAATCTCTTGAATACTTTGATACAGTCTTCAAGCCTCTTGAAATCTGGTAAAGAAGTTAAACTCAAAGGCGAAACACATGTGTGAGATCCCTGATGTAGATCTACGTCACACACCTGGATACTGTACTCGGTTAGTACACACACAAGCCTGAATTGCTTGGTTCAGTTAGCTGGAACTCAAGTGGATGAGCCAGGTGAATGGCTGAAACAAGAATGCGATCAAACCATTGAAAAATGACAGAGATCTACCAATCTAAACACTGTTGTCTGCTCTACCAGCTGATCTACTGAAATATTTCGCTAAGTGTTGAGTGTCCGGTGACCTCCAGTCTTTGGTCCTCCTGTCTTCCACCTGCCGTCACTCATCACGTTCCACCAATGAGAGGTCTGTGAGCATTCTCCCTGCGAATGCTCTCGGACGAGTCAGTGGGCCACAGATCCCCGGACTTCAACGTCAATAGTATTGCTCCACTCTAAGCCTCTGGTGTTGCCACACCAGTACATCTTTGACGATATCTTTATATCTTTATAAACACATCCATCAACGGTCCCAATCTCCCATTCAGCTTCCATACCAATTCCTTTGTTATACATCGCGATACTCTGCTCGCATGCCAAGGCCACTGTGTGCAATAGCGCAAAATATTTCGGAATACAGTCAACTGGTCCATATGCATCTTGTCAGACGATAGGTACCACGAGCAGGGAAGACATGGGACTACCCTCTCTCCTCACCCAGAGCATAGAGTAAGAGTAGGCAGGATAGACGTAGATAGGCGGTCGGTCAGGGGAGAGAGTGGCCTCTCCCCTGGCCCTCTTGCCTTTTGTTCCGCCATCTCTGAGTTTGTACGCAAACTATGTCACCTTTTCCACATTCCCAAACCATTGTTTCCCCCTCTGACCATTTGTGACTCGCTTTGTGAGTTGTCAACATTGGCTACACATACTGAAATTCTTATGTCATGGTCACTGACATATGTCTACTTTGGTTGGTCATTGTGCATGGTAGCCACACCGTCCCACTACTTATTCAAGGTCTTTGTTCTTGCTAATTGATAACTAGTGTTCCCAAATCATTGTTTCTCCCTCTCACCATTTGTGACTCATGTTATGAATTGTCAACGTTGACCACACATAGTGGAATTCTTTGGTCATAGCCAGTGACATATGCATACTTTGGTTGTTCATTGTGCATGGTAGCCACACAATTCCACCACATATTGAAGGTATTTGTACTTTCTAGAAGATACCTAGTGTTCCCAAACCATTTTTCACCCCTCTGACCATTTGTGACTCGTGTTATTAGTTGTCAACGTTGACCACACATGGTGGAATTCTTTTGTCATGGTCAGTGATGTATACCTACTTTGGTTGGTCACTGTGCATGGTAGCCACACCGCGCCACTACTTATTGAAGGTCTTTGTACTTACTAGTCAATAACTAGTATTCCCAAACCATAGTTTCCCCCTCTGATTATTTCTGACTTGTATGATGAGATGTGAACATTGACCCATTTAAGTAAAATTCTTTGGTCATGGCCAGTGACACATGCCTACTTTGGTTGGTCACTGTGCATGGTAGCCACACCGTGCCCCTGGTTATTGAAGGTCTTTGTACTTACTAGTCGATAACTAGTGTTTCCGAACCATTGTTTTCCCCTCTGACCATCTGTGACTCATATAATGAGTTGTGAACGTTGACCCATCATAGAGGAATTCTTTGGTCATGGTTAGTGACACATGCACACTTTGGTTGGACATTGTGCATTGTAGCCACACCGTGCCACTACTTATTGAAGGTCTGTGTACTTGCTAGATAATACCTAGTATTTTCAAACCGTTGTTACCTCCTTTCACTATTTTTGACTCGCCTTATGAGTTGTCAACGTTGACCACCCATAGTGAAATTCGTTGGTCATGATCAATGACATATGCATACTTTGGTTGGTCATAATGCATGGTAGCCACACCGTGCCACTACTTGTTGAAGATCTTTGTACTTGCTAGATGATAAATTGTTTTCCCACACCATTTTTTCCCCCTCTGACCATTTGTGGCTCGTATTATATGTTGTCAACGTTTACCACACATAGTGAAGTTATTTGGTCATGGTCAGTGACACATGCCTCAATTGGTTGGTCATTCTGCATGGTAGTCACACCATACCACTACTTATTGAATATCTTTGTACTTGCTAGTCGATAAATAGTATTCCTAAAGCATTTTTTCCTTTTTATCATGCGTGACTCGTGTTATGAGCTGTCAGCGTTGACCACACATAGAGGATTTTTTTGGTCATGGTCTGTGACATATGCATACTTTGGTTGGTCATTGTGCATGATAGACACGCCGTGCCACTACTTACTGAAGGTCTTTGTACTTGCTACAAGATAACTAGTATTCCTAAAACACAGTTTTCCCCTCTGACCATTTGTGACTTGGGTTATGCGTTGTCAACATTGACCACACATAGCGAAACTCTTTGGTTATGATCACTAACATATGGCCACTTTCGTTGGTCATTTTGAATGGTAGCCACACTGTGCCACTACTTATTGAAGGACTTAATTCTTGCTAGTTAATAACAGGTATTCCCAAACCATTGTTTCCCCATCTGGCCATTTGTGACTCGTATTATGAGTTGTCAACGTTGACCCATCATAGTGAAATTGTTTGGTCATGGTCACTGACATATGCCTAACTTGGTTGGTCACTGTGCACAGTAGACACGGCATGCCACTACTTATTCAAGATCTTTGTACTTTCTAGTTGACAACTCGTATTTCCAAACAATTATTTCCCCCTCTGATCATTTGTGACTCGTATTATGAGTTGTCAACGGTGACCACACAAAGTGAAATTCTTTGGTCATGGTCAGTACAAATGCCTACTTTGGTTGGTCACTATGCATGGTAGCCATACCATGCCACTACTTGTTGAAGGTATTTGTACTTATTAGTCAATACCTAGTATTCCTAAACTATTTTTTCCCCCTCTGACCATTTGTGTCTTGTATTATGAGCTATCAATATTGACCACACACCATGGAATTCTTTGGTCATAGAAAGTGACATGCATACCTTGGTTGGTCATTGTGTATGGTAGCCACACCGTGCCACTTCTTATTTAAGGTATTTTTACTTTCTAGTTCATGGCTAGTATTCCCAAACCACAATTTCCCCCTTTGACCATTCGTGACTCAAGTTATGAGTTCTCAAAGTTGACCATACATAGTGGAACTCTTTGGTCATGATCAGTGACATATGCCTACTTTGGTTGGTCATTGTGCATGGTAGCCACACCGTGCCGCTACATATTGAAGGTTTTTTTACCTGCTAGAAGATATCTAGTATTCTCCAACCATTGTTTCTCCCTCCGACCATTTGTGACTCATAATGTGAGTCGTCAACGTTGACCATCCATACTGAAAGTCTTTGGTCATGGTCAGTGACATGTGCCTAATTTGGTTGATCATTGTGTATGGTAGCCACACCGTGCCACTACGTATTGAAGGTATTTGTACTCTATGGACAAAACCTAGTGTTTCCAAACCATTGTTTCCCCCTCAGACCATTTGTGACTCGTATTATGAGTTGTCAATATTGATCATCCATAGTGAATTTCTCTGGTCATGCACAGTGACATATGCCTACTTTGGTTAGTCATTGTGCATGGTAGCCACATTGTGCCGCAATGTATCAAAGGAATGTTTTCTTTCTAGTCTATAACTAGTATTACAAAACCATTGTTTCCCCCTTTGGCCATTTGTGACTAGTGTTGTGAGTTGTCAACGTTGACCACACAGGGAAATTCTTTGGTCATGGTTAGAGACATATGCCTAATATTGTTGGTCATTGTGCATGGTGGCCTTATTGTGCCACTACTTATTGAAGGTCATTGTACTTGCTAGACAATACCTAGTGTGCCCAAACCATTATTTTCCCCGTGTGAACATTCGTGACTCGTATTATAGGTTGTCAACGTTGACCACCCATAGCAAAATTAATTGGTTATGGACAGTGACATATGCATACTTTGGTTGGTCACTGTGCACAGTAGCCACACCATTCCACCATGTATTGAAGGTCTTTTTACTTGCTAGACGATACCTAGTGTTTCCAAACCAGTGCTTCCCCCTCTAACTATTTGTAACTCGTGATATGAATTGTAAACATTGACCACACATAGTGGGATGTTTTTGTCATAGTCCATGGAATATGCCTACTTTCCTTGGTAACTGAGAATAGTAGCCACATAGTATCACTACTTATTGAAGGTCTTTGTACTTTCTAGACGATAACTAGTATTTTCAGACCATTGTTCCCCCCTCTGACCATTTGTGACTGGTGTTATGAGTTGTCAACATTGACTACAAATAGTGAAATTCTTTGATCATGGTCAGTGACATACGCCTAACTTGGTTGGTCAGAGTGCATCGTAGCCACACCGTACATATACGTACTGGTGGTTTTTTTACCTGCTAGTTGATGAAAGTTATTCCCAAACTATTGTTTCTCCCTTTGACTGTTTGTGACTCGTATTGAGAGTTGTCAACGTTGACCCAACACATTGAAATTCTTTGGTCATGGTCAGTGACACATGCCTACTTTGGTTGGTCATTGTGGATGGAAGCCACACCATGTCACTATGTATTGAAGATCTTTGTACTTGCTAGACCATACCTAGTGTTTCCAAACCATTCTTTCCCCCTCTCACCATTTGTGACTCGTACTCTGAGTTGTGAACATTGACCATCCATAGTGGAATTCTTTGGTCATGAGCATTGACATATGCCTACTTTGGTTGGTCATTGTGCATGGTAGCCACACCGCGCCACTACTTGATAGCTTTTTTTGTACTTGCTACTTGATAAATATTATTTCCAAACCATTATTTCCCCCTCTGACCATTTGTGACTCCTATTACAAGTTGTCAAAGTTGACCACACAAAATGAAGTTCTTTGGTCATGGTCAGTGACATATGCCGAATTTTTATGGTCATTGTGCATGGTAGCCACACCCCGCCACTACTTATTGAAGGTCCATACACTTGATAGGCGACACCTAGTGTGCCCAAACCATTGTTTCCCCCTGTGGCCATTTGTGACTCGTATAATGGGTTGTCAACGTTGACCACCCATAGTGAATTTCTTTGGTCATGGGCAGTGACATATGAACACTTTGGTTGGTCACTGTGCACGGTAGCCACACCGTGCCACTATGTATTGAAAATCTTTGTGTTTACTTGATGATACCTAGTGTTTCCAAATCATTGTTTTTCCCTCTGACCATTTGTGACTCATTTTATGAGTTGTCAAAGTTGACCACACATAGTGGAATTCTTTGGTCATGGTCAGTGACATATGCCTACTTTGGTTGGTTGTTGTGCATGGTACCCACACCGTTCCACTACTCATTGAAGTTCTTTGTACTTGCTCGTTGAAAGGACGTATTCCCAAATCATTGTTCCCCCCCTTTGACCATTTCTGACTTGTGTACTGGATTACGTTGGCCACTCATAGTGGAATTCTTTGGTCATATTCAGTGACATATGCCTAATTTGGTTGGTCGTTGTGCATGGTAGCCACACATTGCCACTAATTATTGAAGGTCTTTGTACTTGCTAGTCAATATCTAGTATTCTCAAACCATTGTTTTCCCCTCTGACCATTTGTGACTCGTGTTATACGTTGTCAACATTGACCACACAGTGAAATTCTTTGGTCATGATCAGTGACTTACGCCTGCTTTGGTTGGTCATTGTGCATGGTAGCCAGACGGTGCCACTACTTATTGAATATTTTTTTTCTTGCTAGGCGATACCAAGTATTCCCAGACTATTGTTTCCCCCTATGACCATTTGTGACTTGTATTATGAGTTGTGAACGTTGACCCATTACAGTGGAATTCTTTTATCATGGTCAGTGACATACGCCTGATTTGGTCAGTCATTGTCCATGGTAGCCACACAGTGCCACTACTCATCGAAGATCCTTGTACTTTCGAGTTGATAACTAGTATTCACAAACCATTGTTTCCCCCTCTTGCCATTTGTGACTCGTGTTATAAGTTGTCAATGCTGATCAGCCATAGTGAAATTGTTTAGACATAATCAGTGACGAACGCCTAATTTGGTTGTTTATTGTGCATGGTAGCCACACTGTCCCAATAATTACTGAAGGGCTTTGTACCTATTATTTGATAAAAAGTATTCCTAAACCATTGTTTCTCCATCTGACCATTTGTGACCCGTATTGAGAGTTGTCAACGTTGATACAACATTGTGAAAATCTTTGGTCATGATCAGTGACAAAGGCCTACTTTGGTTGGCTATTGTGCATGGTAGCTACACCGTGCCACTACTAATCGAAGATCTTTGTTCTTTCTAGATGATGCCTAGTGTGTTCAAACCATTGTTTCCACCTCTGACCATTTGTGACTTTAATCATGAGTTGTCAACATTGACCACACATAGTGAAATTGTTTGGTCATGGTCAGTGACATATCCCTAAATTGGTTGGTCATTGTGCATGGTAGCCACGTCGTGCCACTACATGTTGAAGGTATTTGTACTTGCTATTTGATACCTAGTATTGCCAAACCATTTTTTCCCCCTCTAACCATTTGTGACTCGTGTTATGAGTTGTCAATGTTGACCACACACACTGAAATTCTTTTGGTAGTGGGCAGTGACATATGCCTACTTTGGTTGGTCATTGTGCATGGTAGCCACACCGTGCCACTACGTGTCAGGAATACTTGATCTCTGGCCTCGATTCTTGCTCCAAAAGGGCCTTGGATAAATCAAGAAGAGGTCCAGGGCATCTCTTGCTTGAGAGATTCAATAAACGGTGCAATGGTCTTATACAAACCATCCCTGACCACCTAAGTGATGATGAGTGACTCGCGTAAGGCTAGTAAAGAAACCATTGCCTTATGTTTTTCCCTGTTCTGTTGTATATATGGAGGACGTTCATTCCCTCTAAAGTTAAACCCAGAACAGTACTTGTTGAAGGTTTTTGTACTTGCTAGATGTTACCTAGTATTCCCAAACCGTTGTTTCCCACTTTGAAGATTTGTGACTCGTGTTATGTGTTGTCAACGTTGACCACCCATAGTTAAAATCTTTGGTCATGATCAGGGACAAATGCCTATGTTGGTCGGTTATTGTGCATGGCAGCCGTACCGTGCCACTGCTTATCGAAGTTCTTTGTACTTGCTATTCGATACCTAGCAATCCCAAACCATTGCTTCCCCCTCTTACCATTTGTGACGAGTGTTTTGAGTTGTCAACATTGAACACACATAGTGGAACTCTTTGGTCATGATCAATTACATATGCCTACTTTGATTGGTCATTGTCCTTGGTAGCCACACCGTGCCACTACTTATTGAAATTCAATGTACTTGCTAGTCGATAACTAATGTTCCCAAACCATTTTCCCCCCTCTCACCATTTGTGACTCATTATGCATTGTCAGCATTGACCTAAATAGAGGAATTCTTTTGTGGGTCAGTGTCATATGCCTGTTTTGGTTGGTCATTGTGCATGGTAGCCACACTGTGCCACTACTAATTGGAGATCTTTGTACTTGATAGTTGATAGCTGGTGTTTCCAACCCATTTTCCCCCCACTCTTACCATTTGTGACTCGTATTGTGGGCTGTCAACGTTTACCAGCCATAGTGAAATTCTTTGGTCATGGTCAGTGACATGCATACTTTGGTTGGTCATTGTGCATTGTAGCCACATCGTGCCAATACTTATTGAAAATACTTGTAATTTCTAGTTGAGAACTAGTGTTTCCAAACCATTGTTTCCCCCTCTGATAAGGGTGCACACCGGGCTGGATTCCCGAATCTCGGGATGGACCCGGATCCGCGGATCTGAATCCAACCGTGGACCCGGATTTGAAGATCCCGGTCCGGATTTGTGAATCCTCATGGATTTGCGAATCCTTTCACGGGTCTGTGCAGCAGGCTATTAGAATAAAAAAAAGATAGTGGTCCGGATCAACCCTTGTCGTCGCACACACATAACATGTGTGCAATGGTGAGAACTCGTCCTCGTCAATGCGTCGACAGTCGGATCTTGGCAGTTCAAACTTGGCTTTTCAACTGCTGACAAACCACAGGCTCGGTAACAAGCCTGATGTGGCTCGGCAGCCTCAGATTGCCCATGAAGGCAACTAGTGGTTTGCGGGCCTGTTCAGACACGCGCCAAGCCTTTCTGTCGATGATGAGTCTGAAGTGGCTTGCCGTCCACAACAGGCCAATAGACATGCATGCAATAACCCTATCAAGACGGGTTATCTCATGCAAGGAGTTGGCCTGGACTCCATGCTGTTTTTTCTAAGTTGCCTTCCCCCCCTCATTCCCTCTCCGTCCCCTTATCCTTTGTTCAACGACTTGCATAACAGATTTGCGAATCTTTGACGAATCCATTTTCACGGATTTGGATTCGCGAATCCAGAACTCGGATTCGGATTTGTGAATCCGATTTGGGAACCCATGATTTGATCAGAGGGCCTCTGATCTTTAGTAAGTCATAGCACGGTCTGGCTACCATGCACAATGATAAACTAGAGTATGCAATGCCACAGACCATTGCAAAAGAATTTTACTTTGCGTGTCAACGTTAACAACTCATGTTAAAAGTAAAAAAATGGTGAGAGGGGTAAGCAATGGTTTGGAAACACTAGGTATTGACTAGCAAGTACAACGACATTCAACGTGTGGCACGGTGTGGCTACCATGCACAATGACCAACTAAAGTAGGTGTATGTCACTGACAATGATAAAAGAATTCCACTATGTCTGGTCAATGTTGACAACTCATAACACGAGTTACAAATGGTAAGAGGGGGGAACAATTGTTAGGGAACTCTAGCTATTGACTAGCAAGTACAAAGAGCTTCAGCAAGTAGTGTCACGGTGTGGCTACCATGCACAATGACCAACCATAGTAGGCATTTGTCACTGACCATGACCAAATAATTTCACTGGATGTGGTAAACGTTGGCAGCTCATAATACAAGTCACAAACGGTTATAGGGGAAAACAACAGTTTGGTTATACTAGTTATTGTCTAGCAAGTACAAAGATCTTCAATAAGTATTGGCGCGGTGTGGCTACCATGCACAATGACCAACCAAAGTAGGCACATGTCACTGATCATGACCAAAGAATTTCACTATGTGTGGTCAACGTTGACAACCCATAACACGAGTCACAAATGGTTAGAGCAGGAAACAATCTTTTTGAATCACTAGTTATTGACTAGCAAGTACAAAGATTTTCAATGAGTAGTGGCACGGCATGGCTGCCATGCACAATGACCAAGCGAAGTAGGAATATGTCACTGACCATGGCCAAAAGAGTTTTACTATGTGTTGTCAACATTGACAGCTCATAGGACAAGAAACAAATGGTCAGAGGGGAAAGGAATGGTTTTGGAATACTAGTTATCAACTAGCGAGTACAAAGACTTTCAATAAGTAGTGGTACGGTGTGGCTACCATGCACAATGACATACTAAAGGAGGCATGTGTCACTCGCCATGACCAAAGAATTTCACTATGTGTGGTCAACGTTGATAACTCATAACACGAGTAAAAAATGGTCAGAGGGGGGAACAATGGTTTGGGAATCCTAGTTTTCATCTAGAAAGTACAAAGACCTGCAACAAGTCATGGAACAGTATGGCTACCATGCACAATGACCAACCAAAGTATGTATATGTCACTGAATATGACCAAAGAATTTCACTATGGATGGTCAACATTGACAACTCATAGTACAAGCCACAAATGATCACCGGGGGAAACAATGGTTTGAAAGTCCTAGTTCTTTACAAGCAAGTACAAAGACCTTAAACAACTAGTGGTACGGTGTGGCTACCATGCACATTGACCAAAAAAAGTAGGCATATATCACTGGCCATGATGAAAGTTTTTCACTGTGCGTGGTCAATGGTGACAACTCATAACACGAGTCACAAATGGTCAGAGGAAAAAGCGATGTTTTGGAAACACTAGGTATCTTCTAGAAAGTACAAAAACCTTCACTTCATAATGGCACGGTGTGCCTACCATGCACAGTGACCAACCATAGCATGCATTGGTCATTGACAATGACCAGATAATTCCACTGTGCGTGGTCCACATTGACAACTCATAACACGGGTCACAAATGGTGAGAGGGGGAAACAATGGTTTGGGAGTTTTATTTATCGGCTAGCAAGTACAAATACCTTCAATAAGTAGTGGCACGGTGTAACTACCCTGCACAATGACGAACCAAAGTAGGCATATCTTACTTATCATGACCAAGAATTTCACTGTGAGGCTAATGTGGACAATTGATAACACGAGTCACAAATGGTCATAGGGGGAAACAATGGTTTGGAGACACTATACATTAACTACTAAGTAAAAAGACCTTCAATAAGTAGTGGCATAGTGCGGCTACCATGCACAATGACCAACCAAAGTAGGCATATTCACTGATCATGACAAAAGACTTTCACTATGTGTGGTCAATGTTCACAACTTGTTATACGAATCACAAATGGTCACAGGGAAAAACAACGGGTTGGGAACACTAGGTATCAACAAGCAAGTGTGAATTTCTTCAATGAGTAGTGTGACGGTGTGGCTATTACGCACAATGACCAACCAAAGTACGCATTTGTCACTTATCATGACTAGAGAATTTCACTGTGTGGTCAACGTTGATAACTCATAACAAGAGTGACAAATGGTCAGAGGGAGAAACAAAGGAACACATGGTATCATCTAGAAATTACAAATAATTTCAATAAGCAGTGGCACGGTGTGGCTACTATGCACAATGAAGAACCAAATTAGGCGTATGCCACTAACCATGGCCAAAGAATTGCACTATGATGGGTCAACGTTCACAACTCATAACATGTCACAAATGGTCAGATGGGGATACAATGGTTTGGAAACACTAGGTATTGACTAGCAAGTACAAAGACCTTCAATTAGTAGTGGCACTCTGTGGCTACCATGCACAATGACCAACCATATTAGGTGTATGTCACTGACCACGACAAAAAGAATTCCACTGTGTGTGGTCAATGTTCACAACTCATAACACGAGTCACAAATGGTCCGAGGGGGAAACAATGGTTTGGGAAGACTAGTTATCAAATAGCAAGTACAAATACCTTTAGTATGTAGTGGCACAGTGTAGCTACCATACACAATGACCAACCAAAGTAGGCATATGTTATGGCCATGACAAGAGAATTTCACTATGTGTGGTCAATATTGACAACCCACAACACGTCACAAATGGTCAGAGGGGAAATGAATGGTTTGAAACACTAGGTATCGTTTAGCAAGTACAAAGACCTACAACAAGTAGGGGCACGGTGTGGCCACAATGCAAAATGACCAACCAAAGTAGGCATATGTCACTGATCATGACCAAATGATTCCAATGAGTGTGGTCAATTTTAACAACTCATAACACCTGTCACAAATGGTAAGAGGGGGAAATAATGGTTTGAAAACACTAGGTCTCGTCAAGCAAGTACACAGACCTTCGAGAAGTAGTGGCACGGTGTGGCTACCTTGCACAATGACCAACCAAAGTAGGCATGTGTGACACATCATGACCAAAGAATTTCATTATGTGTTGTCAACGTTCTCAACTCATAATACAAGTAATAAATAGTCACAGGGGGCAACAATGGTTTCGAGATACTAGACATCATCTAGCAAGTACAAATATCTTCAATAAGAAGTGCCACAGTGTGGCTACCATGCAGAATGACGAATCATAGTAGGCATATGTCAGTGATCATGACCACAGAGTTTCAATGTGTTTGGCCAACGTTGAAAACTCATAACAGAAGTCACAAATGGTCAGAGGGAAAAACAATGGCTCGCAAACATCAGTTGTGGACTAGCAAGTACAAAGTTATTCAATAAGTAGTGGAACAATGTCGTTACCACGCACAATGGCCAACCAAAGTACGCACATGTCACTAATTATGAACAATGAATTTCACTTTGTGTGGTCAATGTTGACAGCTTATAACAAGAATTGCAAATGTTAGGAGGGAGAAACAATGGTTTGGATACAGTGGTTATCGATTAGCAAGTACAAAGACCTTCAGTAAGTAGTGGCACCGTATGGCTACCATACACAATGACCAACCAAAGTAGGCATATGTCACTGACGATGACCAAAGAATTCCACTCTGTATGGTCAACGTGTACAACTCGTAACATGAGTCACAAATGATTACAGGGGAGGAAATGGTTTGGGAATACTATTTATCAACTAGCAAGAACAAAGACCTTCAATGAGTAGTGGCACGGTGTGGCTACCATGCACAATGACCAACCAAAGTAGGCATATGACACTGAACAAGACTAAAGCATTACACTATGCGGTAAAGGTTGACAAATCTCAATATGAGGCACAAATGGTCAGAGATGGAAACAATGATTTGGGTATACTAGTGATCAACTAGCATATACAAAAATCTTCAACAATTAGTGGGACGGTGTGGCTACCATGCACAATGACCAACCATAGTAGGCACATGTCACTGACCATGACCAAAGAATTTCACTATGTGTGGTCAACGTTGACAACTCATAATACGAGTCACAAATGATCAAAGGGGGAAACAATGGTTTAGGAATACTACTTATCACCTAGCAAGTACAAAAATCCTCAATAAGTAGTGGCAGAGTGTAGCTTCCATGTAGAACGAGCAACCAAAGGATGCATATGTCACTGACCATGACCAATTAATTCTACTGTGTGTCGTCAACGTTGACATCTCCTAATACGAGTCACAAATGGTCTGAGGCGGAAAAAATGGTTTAGGGATACTAGTTCTTGACTATAATGTACAAATACCTTCAATAAGTAGTGGCACGTTATGGCTAATATGCACAATGACCAACCAAAGTAGGCATGTTTCACTGACCATGACCGTAGAGTTTCACTATGATGGGTCAACGTTGAGAGCTCAAGGTATGAGTTACAAATGGTCAGAGGGGGGAAACAATGGTTTGGAAACAAGAGGTATCAGCTAGCAAGTACAAAGACCTTCAATAAGTTGTGGCATGGTGTGGCTACCATGCACAATGACCAACCAATGTAGGCATATGTCACTGACCATGACCAAAGAATTTCACAATGATGGTTCAACGTTCACAGCTCATAATACAAGTCACAAATGATCAGAGTGGGAACCAATAGTTTGGATACACTGGTTATCAACTAGCAAGTACAAAGGCGTTCAATATGTAGTGGCACGGCATGGCTACCACGGACAATGACCAACAAAAGCATGCATGTCACTTACCTTGACCAAAGATTTGTAGTGTGGGTGGTCAACGTGGACCACTCATAATGCGAGTAAAAAATGATTAGAGGGGGGAATGATGGTTTGGGAACACTAAGTATCGACTAGCAAGTACAAAGATATTCAATGAGTAGTGGAACGCTGTGGCTACCATGTACAATGACCAACCAAAGTAGGCATATGTTATTAATCATGACAAAAACAATTCCACTATGGGTGGTCAACGTTGAAAGCTCATTGTATGTGTCACAAATGGTCAGAAGAGGAAACAATGCTTTGGCAATACTAGGTATGAACTAGAAAGTTCAAGGACCTTCAATAATTTGTGGTATGGTGTGGCTACCATGCACTATGACCAACCAGAAAAGGCATATGTCACTGACCACGACCAAAAAATTCTACCATGGGTGGTCAATGTTGACAACACATAATACAAGTCACAGGTGATCAGAGGGGAAAGCAATGGTTTGGGAATATTAGTTATCATCTAACAAGTACAAAGACCTTCAAGAAGTAGTGGCATGGTGTGGCCACCATGCATAATGACCAACCAAAGGAGGCATGTATCACTGATCATGACTAGTGAATTTCACTATGTGTGGTCAATGTTGACAACTCATAACAAGAGTCACAGATGGTTAGAGAGGTGTGTTTGTTGTACAAGGCTCTAATGGGTTTGAGCAGTTTTTGAGAAGTGTTTACGAAAGTCTTACAAAGTGCATCTTTATTTCCAAGTGTTTTATCGATATCCCAACGATGTTGAACTTACACAAAAACATGCATTGACATTATTGATCCAATGTTTTGTTGTAGCCTGTCGTGATGTGGCATTGCACAAGTTGCTAAACTTGAGCACTCAAGACCCTGAGTTTGCCCCTGTCTTGCTCTACATATGCGCTCGACACTTCCAATGTTTGTTATCAAAGTACACACATTGATAAGTAAAAACCATCCAATTGTTTCACTTACTCGAATAATCCTTTGTTCCATAGCTTACACCTATTTGTCATCCATTTTTTCCGTTGCATTAATTTGAAAATGTTGAGGGGAGAAGGCAAGCAATGGAGGATCAGCAACACACTTTTCACAAAGTTCTCAAGGCAAACATGCAGAGATGGCAAGCTTTTCAGTGGATGGCCCAACTCTGGAGACTCCAACGGCCAATCCCGTGATAGACCCCTTAGGCTTGGTGAACCCCTCGCATCTGTAGTTGCACTTCAAGGTGACATCTAGCACAATCGGATGCACTGGTTGACAGGCTTGCATTAAGGAATGCATGGAGTCAAGTGCCTCTACCACCATCTCCTTAAAAAACAGTCTATGACCATGGAGGAGCTCCAAAACGCACGTGCGTGGAAACAACCAACTTCCGTTTGTACCCCATATCCGGCCAACACTTCCGGAGCTGTTTGATCATGCAGCTTCATAGGGAACGAGTGTTAAAATGTGGTTGATGAGCTTGGAGGTGTAGTTCACTGCTGATGGGGCCAACAGCTTTCAAAAGGAAATTGACCTCGCGGCTTATTCTAGCGTTGCAAAGCAGCAGGATTCGGAAGAAGCTAGATCAATGGTTCACGCAACCGCCCTCACATCATCAACCATGAGTGTTCTACCCATTGAGCAAATAGATTCAATGCTACAAGATTCACCAACTCCACCATAAAGATGGATTGACATTGTGTGCCATCCTCGAACACTTTGGGATGATGAATGAAAATTTTAACACACAACAGGAGCTTCCACGCTTGTGTAAAAAGTCCATCATGACAAGGCACCCACAACATTTTTCGGTAAAATCATCACCTTTAGTGACATCGCCCGGGACGAGATGTGTCTCTACCAGAAGGGCCTTAATCACAACATTTGAAAAGTAATAACAACAATCTGGTTCTTGAATGACCTTCTGTGAATTATGGCAGTAGCTTATTGCATCGACAACGTCTACTACAATGCTCGGATGTTGCAATCCAATGGCTGTTGACCTTGAAACCATAATCCATATTGTAGCGGTGGAAGGTTGTACCTAATGTGGCTTGGAGATCGATGTCGTCGATAGCACGAAACATGGCTTTGCCTGACCAGCTAGAGGCCGGGTCATTTCTCGTGTGAATTTAGGAAATGATAGCAATATGCCGAGAAGGGGGGAAGTTGTATAGACAAGACGACGAGTCACGAGACAACAATGGGCAAGTGTTGACGGTGAACCTTGTGTCTGGCAGGTAAGTTGTAAGTTCAAATTGTGTATGTCTTAGTATACATCATGTCCATTCAGATGGGCCACTTGGGTAATGTTGAAGGCCTTGTAGTTGATGCACATCCAGATCATGGTAGGTTCCTTATGGCAGAAAGGTACAGGTAAAAAACCAGATAACAGAAACGAGAAACAGTATTTGAGGAAGCGTAAAGTCGGAGGCGTGATATGATGGCCAAAGTTAGCAGTTTGCTTGACAAAGGAGTTGACAAAGTGCCCTCGGTCGATCAACATAAGGTATGGTTGCCGTTGCATGATGCGTCGCAAATTTTTTTATAGAATTTTCCATTCAGGGGGTTGAGGGATTATTTACCGTCTCACCGCAGTTATGAGGAAGGAAAACAATTATGATTGTTTCCAGGGACAGCCATTTACTCCTCCTGGGTACTTATGTTACGGTTGTAAATTAGTCCTTCGTGAGCTTCAATTCAAGCCGAGAAAAAAACCCTTAGAGGGTCATGTCAAGTTTTGCTGAAGGTGGTCTCAAATTCATAGAGAGGCGCCGCGCTTCTGGAGGGCGTTGCCCTTCGTGCGTGAGGGCAACGGCCCCGCATGAATCATCCTCAAGGGTTGATTTCATCTGTTCCAGTTTCTCTCTTTCCCACGTCGTCAAACAGCTACACATGCTGCCATCCCAGATTCCCTGTCCGACCACATTGTTGCCCCACTTGTAGAAGTCAACCTCCAATGCACACACAAACAGGGAAAGGGTCTATGGAAGCTAAACACCTCCCTCCTCACTAGACCCTTCGGCCAACAACTTCTCAAAAAGCTCAAACATGCAGTCTGGTCATCATACAAAACCATTGTTAAAAGGGCTTTCAAAAAATACAGCGTTGAAGAACACAAGCGTCGAATCAAAATCATAGCAGACCACAACCAAAAGATCAAGCTTCTACAACAAGAAAGATGTATCCACCCATCTGATCACAAAATTCA
>SZWC01007735.1:94079-121665 GCA_023375785.1 Penium margaritaceum | reverse complement strand
ATATCTATATCTATATCTATATATATATATCTATATCTATATCTATATCTATATCGATATCTATATCTATATCTATATATATATATCTATATCTATATCTATATCTATATCGATATCTATATCTATATCTATATATATATATCTATATCTATATCTATATCTATATCTATATCTATATCTATATCCATATCTATATCTATATGTATATCTATATCTGTATCTATATCCATATCTATACTGGTATCTATATCTTTCTCATTATCAATATCTACATGTTTATTCACATTACATCTATGCACATGTTCATTTATATCTTTATTTGTGTAACGTCTAAGCTCCTAATCTCCTACATTTTAGAAGTCATTCAGTTTTATAGAATTCATCCAAGTATAGCCCAAGGAATTTTCCTCTCAGCAAAATTTTGGAGGAAACCATCATCAACAACGTTTCCAAGGGGACTCTAACCATTCCATTCTACAAACGCCGATTCAAAATTTTACTTTCTGCTCTTAATTCAAGTCTGAAACAAGGGGATAGTACAAAGAAATTGTCATTTTCCAGGAGTTTTCTGGTTTGAAAACTGGATTTACATCGTTTACTTCTGTTTTTGTTTTGACGTGTTGACATGAAATCGTTCAATGCGAGTCACGATTAGTGACTTTGAGCCAAATTCTTTCATTTACATTTTCTTCCTTGCACATACATTATCCCTCTTGCTTGCTTGTTCTTCCAAGTAGGAGTGCAAGCGAGGGTGAGGGCACAAGTCCATAGGTATTCGGAGTCCAGGAGTCATGGCCTCCCAGTCACGGAGCATGCCACAAGCTTGATTTGCACTTGGTGGACGATGTGCGGCTGGCCAATCACTTGACTAGCACCTTGCCACAATACCAACCGTCCATCAACTTACCGGTATCTAGCGGATTTGTAGCCTTTGGCTCGTCCTCGCAATAGCAAAGGATGGCTTGTAGCAACACCCTAAGTATCGTGAGGCTCGATGGTCAAACAAGCCCTCCCTCTCCATAACTACCCATTTATTATGAATCATCCCGCTGCATGACAAACATGAGATTCAAATAGAGTGAGTCATAATCATTGTGAAATAAAATTAGCACGCATAATCACGAGCTTATGATGCACACGTGCAAGGGAGTTGGACCTACACTATAGCTTGTTAGTTAGCACTAGTAGCAACCTCTCCCCTTCAGGCTAGAGCATCCATGTGACAATGATGTTGGGCATTCCCAATCTCCTATTGTTCATTTTCTTCATGTTGAGGTGATACTTCCAACCACACCCTAATCCGTGGAAGTTGTATGCTCACTTGAATACTTGATCACCTCCCCTACGTGTAGCCAAAATCGTAGCTCCAAATGAGCAAGGTACTCTCTAAGAATGCATAATCAAAGAGTATGCTCTTGGTGCTAGAGTAAGCAGATAACCTTGTGTTGGCCGTTGGCACAAAGGATGGGTGGCGAGAGTTGAATAGTGCCCTCTTTGTTGTACGGAGCCAACAGGCTCACATGAACACGTCATACATCTTCCTACTTGGGGGAAGCTTTAACCATTATGCAATAAGCCCTATGTGAACCACGATGGGAAATAAACAAATCTGCTTTATTGCCCCTAGCAAGCAAACGTTCTTTGTGATATGTAGCACATTGTCACCGATGTCAAAACCAGACTTCACAACAAGGTTTGTCAACATATGCATATTTTTGTTTTCTGAGCTGCATAATGGTGACCCTTTGCATGATGTAATGAGTTTTCAATGATTTCTTCTCGTATTCAAAGCTTTTACCAATAACAAGGCCACCACTTGATGTGAAGAGGTACAAAACACGAATGGTGTGAACATGTTGGAATCGGTCACCGGGTTCTTCAAGGAATAATCTGTCACCACAAATAATCTGCCCTCATTAGTCACGGGACGGTCAACGTACATGTTGAGTATTTTCTCAAGAGTGCAAATCATGCAATCTAGAGGTATGAAATGATTTGTGAGTGGTGGGCTGTGAAATTCGGTGTTGAAATCATCTCGGTCTCTTGAGTCTTGCACAAAAACGTGTTTGCCTTACCCAAAGATTCCTACTGCCTTCACCAATCCGTTTTTATGTACATTACAAGATTCTTGACCTTTTAACCCATATGAAGCATGCTTACAAAATCACAACATTGGATTATCTCTCAAGGTGATAACCATACAAGTGCAAGGGTTTCTCTCATTGACACTATTGTTGTCATAGTGGTAATGAAACATCCATTAAACTTGATGATTTCTTTAGTTTCCACTTGCTATGAACATAGTGGATTGGCCACAAGAATTCATCCATGTTAAGAAAAACTATTTCATATATTTGTTCTAATGCACCTATTTGTTTTAAACGTTTGGTTGCATTTTGAAGAACAGGTGGAAATGTTTCTTTACTGATTGTAACAACCCCTACAGTTCCCTTGAGGAAACAATGCATCATTTAAAAAGTATGTATCACTGGTAGGAGCTCTTTATTCTTTTTCGTGTACCACGTCTATGATAGGATGAGCTTTGGCTCACACAATCAACTAGGTGAATGTTCTTCATGAGAATTGTTCCAAGTCATACAAGTGAAAAATTACATCACAACTTCCATGATTGCGATGGTTCAAGAAAAATTACACAAGTGTTATGGGTAGAATCTCATTCACTTGAAGAAAAGCATTTGCGTAAGCAGATGTCCAATAACAAAGCACGTAATTTTGTGTGAGCTTGGTCAGCGTCGATGCTTTGGTCAAATACCCTTGCATCAGATGATTTGGTCAAATACCCTTGCATAAGGCCAAATATGAATATCTTTTGCTTGGTGCAACCAATCTATAACAGCTTGGACCTTGGGTGAGTGGACACAATGTACGTCCTTGTTGACTATGTGTTCAAGGTATTTGAGCTTCTTTTGTGCAAACTTGCACTTGCTCATTATCATAGAAAATTTCTATTTCCACAGGATCACAAGGACTTCAAACACATGTTTAATGTGATCTTCTATGGATTTGGAAGAAACAAGGACGTTATCCCAATAATAAAAGACAAACAAGCCAAGTTTCTTTATGAATGTTTAGTTCCTTTCTCCTTCCATGATTGTTGGGATATTTGTCAACTTGAAGCATAAAACTCGATACTGATAGTGTCCCATGTGCATTCAAAATGCAGTTTTGGGCACATCATCTTTCATGATATGGACTTGGTAGTATTCTTCAGAAAATCAAAGGACAAGAATAATTCTCCCTTTTAGGGTCTATGAAACAAGTCCTAGGTCCATGGTCAGGGGAATTGATTTTTGAGTGTCAGTTAAGTGAGCACTCATTAGTCCTTGTTATGCATGAACAGCTGTCCTTTTCACTTAAGAGAAGCCTTGGCACACCGTATCGTGCGACAAACTTGCTTGTTCTACCCTTTCAAAAGGTATTATTTGATTTGGCATAAAGCCTCTTGCATCCTCATTGGAATAAGTTGATACATGATCTGAATTGAGGAATCAACTCAAGTTGCATAAGAATTGAATGTCCCATGTGTTTTGCGGTGGAAGCCTGGTCGGTGGGTATTGGTATACATGCGTGAAATCTAAAAATAGAAACACTATCTTTCGTGTGTTCCATTACACGTTTTCCTCCTCAATCCACATCTAAGCCAATAAGCATGGACACCCTTGTCAAATACATATCTTCACAAGCATTGTACACAAGTTTACATTGAATTAAAGTCAACTTGGTTACAATTTTAAATGTGGATTCAAGGTAAAGGGACATTGTCCACTTTGAAGGATCAAGATCTTTGATTCAAGGAACATCTAGACCTCGTTGTTAGAAATTCACGGATAGCCCAGCTCTACATTAAATGGGTGAAGAAGGTCGAGTACCTTTAACATGACACTTGATGTGTAACCTTGAATATAATCACTTGCTTTAAAGGTTCCGATCACGATTACGATAGGTTCTTGAAGACGAGTGCACCATACAAAATCTTATACTCAAGGCCCACTTGTCACGTAAATCCAAGGGTAAAAAATGATTCAACCGATCCATTTTCAGTCAAAACATTCACAAGAGCACCACCTAGGTTTCTTTCAACTACATCCTCATGTTACATACACTATGGTGCGTGAATAAGTCAGACAAGAGCAAGAAAGTTTTTTATGAATCTTGAATCTACAGAGATAAGTGTTGTAGCTTTCATCATTCACCAATGCATGTCAAAATCTTGAGGTTGGGTGCACATTTGTCAGGTTTTATGAGCCATGTTGGTCAGAGATAGTGAAAAAGGTTAATCAAGAGGGAAAAATCTTTAAACTGCAAAGTATTTTAATTCCCTTTTCAGAAAAGATGAACCCGCGCTCTTGATCGCATTTTCCTTTTAAGTGGTGCCCACTAATGTCACTTAGGAGTGGAGAAAACCAGCATCATCATCCCAATCGTTACTATGATAAGGCTCATTGACATGACGGCATCCCCCTCCGTAGCCGTGTTTGCATCGTCCTTATTTACCATCCCCATGAGGTGTTGTAGCTGTGGCCAACAATAGCCTCAAGGTACTAGGTCCAAAGCTACTAGGCTACATGCAGTGAGGGAATATCTTGTCATGGAAATCTACGTCGCAATGTTCACAAACCACTATTAAAACATCATTGTGTCATCTACGCTTTCTTTTATGGACCTTATGCACACTAGCCATCTTGGTTTGAGGTTGATTTGGCTACTTCCCTTGGCCGACTGACCCACCAGCCTTTGTAGCATCCATGGGCATAATGCATCCTTGTGCACAATCTTCTTGTCGTGCGATGTACTAAGGTAATTCCATCTAGCTATCCCAAATTTGGCTTGCTATGTTTGTACTGTTGTTAGCCATCACCCAAGTGCTTGAACAAGAACCACTCTGGTTACTTGAAAGACTGGGTCTTAATCTCCTTGGTGAAGCTTTAAGCTTCTTTCACGAGTAAGATGAGGTTGTTGAAGGAGGTTTTAGGGGCTGCGCCATAACTTGAAGTCTTCCATTATCTACTTGTACGTCTCAATCCTAACGACCTCTTTGAAGCTTTCAACTTCTTCCAAAAGCGCGCTAAACACTCTCAAGTTTACATCGAGCAAGGTACTCAGGTGTGTCAAGTAGGACTTCTCATGCTTGATTCACTTCTTATGCAAGTTAGCATAAGAGGCCTCACGTAGAATAGATTTCAACTCAAGGTGTGGCTGCTTTGTGCCCCTCTTCTTGACTACGTACTTGAAGAGCTTGTCCTTGAGTCATGTTGTAGCAAGGTTGCCCCAACACATGTGTGGCGCCTTGTTGACAAATAGGACATGCTTCTCATATTAAGTTTATTGGTCAAGATCATACCCTCAGAATACATCCATGGAAAAACGTGTTCATGACCGGCCTTGAAGTCATCAAGGTAGGTAATTCATCACTTCCATTTGCAATGGAATGGGACATTTTGGTTCATTACGGTTACTGTTTTGTCCACATGAAGGCTACGCTCTATTATGCCTTGACGAGGTTGTCCCAATAGCAACTTGCCCTATGAGCAACCAGAAGCTGTAGTTGGGTCATCGAGGACCCATGTAGGTAGACTTGAATGTTTCAAGTCTTCAGAGGCCCATTTCCATTTTTTCCTTTTCCTCCTTGTTTAAGGTCCAGTAAAATGGGGATAACACCAATAACTAATGAGTTTGTACAGTAATTATTATTTGAGTACTCGCCGATTGTTGTAACAAAATTGAGTTTTGTTTTGATGCATTGGATTGAAATCGTTACGTGCAAGGCATGATCAACAATAGTGCGCCAACGTTTCTCGTGCACACCTTGCTTCTCATTCTCGTATCCTTTGTGCTCACTTTCTCTTGCAAGGTTAAGCAAAGGCAAGGACAAGAGGCCGCAAGCCACAACCCTTCAAACGACGCATCGTCCTTGCTGGGTGATTCAGCTAGCAGCTCAATTGTCGGCTACTAGCTTGCTGAGCGGTGGTTGTCTGGTCACTTGTCCATAGAGTGAGTGATAATATGCTGCTTTAGTGCAATAGCATGGTGCATACAACATTCCCATCGGAGGCTATGTAAATCTACTACACGTGGGTTGACTGAGAATCTTGAGGAAGAAGTTCCAGATTTTCTCTCAAGAGTAGCCTTGAAGGGTTTGAAAGATGCTTTATGGACAAGCATGCTCATGATGAGAGCATATGCTTATGGCAGCACAGACGTGAATAATGTGACTTAGGCACTCATGTTAAGCGGGGCTACTGTTGACTAGACAAGCAACATGCAGCGGCAACATGAGGCAAGGACAGCATCATATCAACTATTCATGAAGCCTTGACCCTTAGATATTCATGGGTTAATCTTGTGCAAGCTTCAGGTGGATCCTCATCGACAGACCTGATATTGCACAATTGTAACATTATAAATCTTAAGGGGAAGCTTTGATTAGCAAGAAAACTTAAGGTGAATTTCTCACCTAAAGATGCAATGAAGCTTCCTCAAGGAGGAAGCTTTGCCTTGGATTAGCACAGCTGAGAGTAAGAGCCCAAAAGTGAAGTAAGCTTCCATTGGATGGAAGCTTCTTCATAGGAAAGCATAGGCACTAGAAGTAAGCAACCTGAAAGAAGCTTCTCATTTAGGTGGTCAACTTGACAGGACCTTAGGTATAAAGATGATGATCCTGCCACATCTTAGTACATACCATCTATAGATTCTTCACCTACAGTAACCGTAGTGTTTTCTTTACACCATATGCAAGGCTCCATGCCTTAGCACTTGAGCACCTTCAACCAAGATGCTTCTAGAGCTCCTGCCAAGACCTATGTAATCCTGACACTTGCATGACAACCTAGGTCGAGGATGATGCTGGTGATGCCTCTAGGATCCTTGTAAACCTAGGAAGCTTTGCCAGCCTCGGAGGAGGCCAATCCCTCCATGACCTTTGTAATCCTAGCAAAGCCTGCTGGCCTAGGAAGACGCCCTTACATCTTGACAGGCTTTCATTGATGCAACAGTCACTCTGCCAAGACCCTTGCTGTGACAGCCTTGACGGCCTACCAAGGCGTTGCGCCTTAGTTTAGGGCCATGAGTTCTGTCGGAGCACACTGCAAAGCTGTTTGCATAGCTGTTGTTCCTTCTACAATACTTCTAATTTCAACAAGATTCAACTACAAAACTTTGCCTCGCTAGTGTCCCAACAAAGTACACAAGACATGCTTGCTGGGCATAAAAAAGATCTTATGGCAACAAGAGACCCCCTTGCTACTTCAGACCACGCGGTGGCTTTATCGTTTCAAGCTTAACAAGAATTAACATGCTATCAGAGGAATAGGTTTTGCTCTCAACTAGTGCAACAATAACAGCAGTAGTAGCAGGATACTTTGGTGGTGGAGACATTCTCCAGCATTGTTGTTGAAGTGCTGAGCAAGATGTGGAGTTGATGAAACTATTCAAAGCATGTGGTTGTCTTGCCATCAACAAGAAGACAACAGCAGCTCAAGCATGGAGAGAAGACAACATTCATCTTTCCTCATAAGGTGTAGTTTAGACGTCGGACGTGGCACTCAACCTGCACAATTTGAAAGCGAGAAGAGCACAATGGAGAGAGGAAACAAAATTGATCATGTTGTACCTTCTCACCATCCATGAGTGCATTGACATTTGCCCATGAAATGAAGACACTATTCGATGTGGTAGAACATTTCTAGGTGTTGAAGAGCCTTGGTGCTTGGCGGAAGAAGTAGTATGCATGCTTTTCCAAACAATAGTATGTCAAGATGTTGAGCATGTAGTAGTGGCAGTTGACTATGTTGGTGGTGGAGAAGTTGCCATCAGTGCCTTACCAGTGCTCAACAAGAGACAAGTTGCACATTATGCATAGTTACAAGCTACCAAGGCGCATTGCTTTGCTGCGGAGGCACAATGTATGGCAAAACACGAAGTTGTTGCATGTCAAGCTGTGTAGGAAGAGAAGAAGGGCTCAGGCAGCAGATTGCCGCTCATGAGGTCCATTGTCAACAAGACCAGCTTACTAAAGTACCTCAAGCATTACGGATGCAAGAGCTGCAACAGTCTCATGCAGCTGAAGCAGCCCAAATTGCACAACTTCAAAAGTAGCTAATGTGGATAAAGCAATAATAGCTTAAAAAGGAGAAATTTTAGCATGAACCATAACAATAGCAACAGATGCGGTGGCACGAGAGTTCATTATCTCTACATCAGCTTTAGGCAAGCCCTCTTCTCATCGTGGAACCAACCATACCNGAAGAAGGGCTCAGGCAGCAGATTGCCGCTCATGAGGTCCATTGTCAACAAGACCAGCTTACTAAAGTACCTCAAGCATTACGGATGCAAGAGCTGCAACAGTCTCATGCAGCTGAAGCAGCCCAAATTGCACAACTTCAAAAGTAGCTAATGTGGATAAAGCAATAATAGCTTAAAAAGGAGAAATTTTAGCATGAACCATAACAATAGCAACAGATGCGGTGGCACGAGAGTTCATTATCTCTACATCAGCTTTAGGCAAGCCCTCTTCTCATCGTGGAACCAACCATACCTCCACAAGTGCAGCTCTCTCCACCACTACAAGGAGGCACGCCATAGCCATTTGTGGCTTGACAGCTACAACCTCCCTTGATAGTGCCACCCATGACACAATTTCAGTAGCGCTATTCATGGGTCCCTTTGTTGAACACATAAGGCAAGGCTTATCAAGGCTTGGAGGACCATGTGGCCAAATCAGTTGGATCTTCAAACAATTTCCTCCATAAAGAATTAACAAGAAGCTTCTCTAAGCATGGGAACACAGTGTGTTGGCAGCAAATCAGTGTGGAAGAGCTTCGGTTCCAACGTTGACAAACATTTGTCAGTGGAAAGTAAAACGTACATTGGTGTTGTACCTCTAGTGCATCTAGCTCTCACAAGAAGCCACAAGCAAGAGTACTTCAAATAAAAGAGCTTCATTTCTTTGAGCATATTGACATGTGGTCACTGGAATCAAGAACATGCTGGTAATAGCAAGTCAGGTCACCACCATCATTAGCGGTGTCTCTACAATGGCAACAAGGCTCATTGCCTTACCTATAGATCAGCTTCAAGCGTCCGCATGAACACTGCCCTTAGGCAATTACGGAACAAGAAGCATGTGAAGCAAAAGAAAAGGAGGAAGAAAATAGAGCGGAGATTTTTCAGAAACAATAAGTTGAGAAGGGATAAGAGCTCATTTGGCAGTAGACGTCTCCAACACACAGGGTATAAAGTAATTGTGGTGGCAAGAAATGTCAAGAATGCTCTTGGAAGTAGTCCACAAAGTTTTGAACACCTCATGGCACTCAAAATAGCCTTGAGGATGTACGTGAAGCAATAAGATTTCAATTAGCTGTTTGATCATCTCCATCCAAACCTTTCCAAAAAAAGGAGAAGACAGAAGTCCTCCATGATAGTGGAGGAGGTCCACATCCTTCGTTCTGTGGATCTGGTACATCGACATTAGATGCTGAATACTCGGTTGTATTGTTTGGCTCAGAGGAGCCATGGGAACCTTTCCGATAGAGTCATTGTGAAGAAAACACTCAAGCTAGTAGCAACACTATTGATGAAAAGCAACACTTCGCCCTGAAAATAGGGCCTCTCACGTTTAAGGGAAGAGGAAGAAAGGATGCAATCCGTCAGGTTGGAAGGTGGTTGTGGTAAGCCCACCTCTTGGCAGGTCGCTTGTGCGATGGAGCTATGTTCCAAGAACAACATTCTTGCCGTATTGAGAGATGATTGCACTAACCCACCTCGATTCAGGTCGTATGCATAGTGCAGCTCTACTTCACAACCGATTTCTCTGCCTCGTTGGTGGGTGATGGAAGTAAGCCCACCTTATCTAAGGTGGCATGCAAGTTGGAGGCATAATCTGCAGTTGCAATAGGCCCACCTCATGGAGGTGGTATGCGTGAAAAAGCAATTCTCCACGGAAGAAGTGCCAGTGGATATTCTTGCACTCTCGTAAACTAAGTGGAAATAGACTCGCAAAACCTTGAGCGCCATTGCAACGATCCGGAATCCCATTAACAAGGTGTATCTGGTTAAATGGAGAAACAATATCTCTACACGATTTTATTTCAACATCAAATCATCGTTCTTGCAATAGAGTGCAGCAGAAAAGAGTAGAGTTTGTGATGAGAAAATCAAGCTCATCCACTCTCCTACATCAGACTCTTTATACAAAGCAAAATTGATGGAAAAAACCTCTCCATTTACAACGGCAGCAAAGTTTGATGCTGCAAATACTGAGGAGCAACTGCCCGTAGTGATTTATGTAAAATCTACATGTACTTCCTGCCCAGTTGTTACACAAAAGTGGAGAATACCACTGACAACGACATCAGTGACATCTTCATTTGGAGTAGTCTCCTATGACATCAGGGAGCTATAGTAGCTACGTGCATACTATTTGTTCAAAGCAGTGGGAGAGTTGCAAAAGACGGGCAAGCCGGTTGTAGATGTTTCTAGAGAACAGCACACTTTGTGAAATGGGTTAGTTAAGAATTTTGACTCGAATTTGTCTTGTTCGACAAGCCAACGCAAAAAGCAACTCTAAGGCATAGATGGGTGATTGAAGAGAGAAAGAGGAGGAGGAGGAGAATGCTCACGTGAGCAAAACAAGACATGAAAAAAGGGAAATAAGGGACAAAGTCACTCGCTTGAGGGAGAAGAACGGACCCTCATTAGTGCAAGCTTAACGGTTGGCTGCTGGGCCACGAGGAGGGGGGGCACACCACAGTAGCTTGACACGATGGAGAGCTAGGCAATCAAATCCTTCTGCGATGGCAGGCTTGACAACGGCAAAGCCTTGCCGCGATGGCATGCTTGACAACGACAAATCCCATCTGTGACAAAAGAACTCCTTGTAAAGCCCCATGGTGGCAAAGAGTATGGGGGAGAACAAGCATGAGGCCCTCGCGAGCAGATCCAAGAAGGCAATACAAGCGCAAGAGAAGAAATGGGAAGCTGCACGCGACAAGTTTGCAAGGCCTACACGCTCTCCACAAGGAGTTGACAATGAATCCCCGGGCAACCGCGAAGGAAAAGACAAAAAACGACCATCAGGAGCCATGAACAAGACAAGACATCCTTGAAATGCCAGAAGTGGGGTTTGAAACGGCGTAACAACCACATGAAGGACGCAACAAAAAACGACCACTCGAAGCCATGAACAAGACAAGACATCCTTGAAATGCCAGAAGTGGGGTTGGAAACGGCCACACTCAAAGTAATGCAAGGAAACAGGTGTGATGGCTGTCTCACAAGGGTAGAGATGCCCTACTTGCAGGAGGCAAAGTAAAAAACAACCAACAACTATTTGTAAGGGCTAAAAGTACACTCAAAAGTGCCTCAGCCATGGGTGGAAGTGAAAGCAGCAATGGACGACGAGGTTGGTGGAGCTAAGTGTAATGAAGGGGCAATTGGCAAAGACGACAGGGGTAGCACTCATAGAAGATGAATCTATGACTGGTAGCACCGACCCTTTTTTCTCTACAAAAACCTGTGCTCACATCAACGGTCCCAACAACGGTCCAAGCAATTGGTCCGAAAAGTTTCCCAGCCATGCAGTTGCCACCTCATCTTTAACAACTTAAACATGGTGCATGAGTGTCTCGGTGCATGTAATTGGAAGGACTTGCTTTGCCCAAAAGAAACCGAGAGAAGTAAAAAGGATGAGGTCACACCAACCTCACTCGAAGTTGATTTTGGGGTCACCCATTTGCTCCAAACCCAAAACAGCTCCTGAGAGTCCTGGAAGTGCCAAATTGAACCGAGATGAAGTTGTGATCAAATTGTCTAAGTCAGAGGGTCACAAAAGATAATGATAATGTAAAATCACCCAAACGCAACCGAGAAGGCATAACCGTGTGTATAAATGGCTCCAAGGACGTTGTTCATTCTCTTTTACCGTCTCCCAAAATGGTGAAAAAGCATTAATTTCATCAGCACAAACATTGAGGGGGAGCGTTAGAGTGAGAAATTACTGTGTTTTATCTACTGCTTCAGCTTGGTGCATATCGCACTCAAATTGGAGGCTTTGAGAGGATGTTACAAGTTTTTCTGTGAATCTACCAAGTACGGATCTGTTGAGAATCTCAACGCAAGGGTTCCATGTACTATATGGAGAGTAGCCTAAAAGGATGTGAAAGGTGATTTATGGAAAATCATACGCATGATGAGAGCGCATGCCTCTAGGAGCATAGCCTTGAATAGTGCGACATAGGCACTCAGGTGAAGAGGGTCTTTTGATGACAAAACAAGGAATATGCAGCCAGAACAAAGGACCATCACAACATCATCTCTGTCAAGACCCTTAGATCTTCATGGGTCAATCTGGTACAAGATTCAGGTGAATCATGATCAAAGGACTTGATGTTCAAGCATGGTAACATAAATGATGCTCAAAGGAAGCCTAGACTAGCAAGCAACCTTCGAGTGAAGTTTCACCTGAAGACCTGATGAAGCTTCAAAAGAGAGGAAGCTTTTCTGTGAAGCAGCCCAATTGCCAGTAAGGGCCTAAAACGGAAGGAAGCTTCTACGGGATGGAAGCTCCTTTAAAGTAAGGCAGAGGTGGCAGTAGACCTGAACAACGTGAAGGAAGCTTGTTGTTTAGGTGGTCAACTTGCCACAACCTCAAGTATAAAAGGTGAAGGTCTTGCCACTTTAGAGTATCTTAGCATCTTCAAATTCATCACCTCCTATATCTCTAGTTCTTTATCCAGATAATGTGTATGTCTCTATGCCTTAGCATTGGAGTACCTTCAACTAAGATGCTATTAGAGTTCCTCCCAAGACCCCTTTAAGTCTAGCACTTGCATGCCAGCCTGGGTGGAGGACGATGCTGATGATCCCTCCAGGATCTTTGTAAACCTAGGAAGCTCTGCTTGTCTGGGAGGAGGTTAATCCCTCCAAGGCTCGTGTAAGCCTTGCAAGGTCTGCCCGCCTGGGAGGAGGATGCCTTGACATCCTGAATGCCTTTTAATGTTACGATATTGGTTGTGTCAAGACCTTTGCATTGACGGCCTTGACTGCTTAGCAAGGTGTTGCGCCCCAGTTTAGGGCCATCAGTTATGTTGGAGCACACAATTGAGCCATTTGCATAGCTGCTATTCCTGGTACAATACCTGTACTTCTAACAAAATTCAACTCCACACTTTTTCCTCCACTAGTGTCTCAAAAAATTGTACAAGGCATGATTGCTAGGCATAAAGATAATCCTACCACGGCAAGGGGCCCCTTGCTGCATGAAAGTACGCGGTGGCTTTGTCGCTGGAAGCTCAAGAAAAATCATCACTGACTAATGGCCCCCCACCAAGCTGGTCTACCGTTGGCTTTCTGGTAGCGAGTGGGCTGCTAGCCACCAGCCCATCCTCGTAGTAATGAGGGATAGCTCGCCGCCTCCCCCATGTTAGTGCGAAGTGGGACAGCCAAACTGGCCCTCCCGCTAGAATCTACATCCAAAACGTTTTAATCTTTTTTTATATGTATTCTTTATTTAAATGAAGTTTTTCATCTATATGTAGACATGTATGTATTGTATGTGTATATTTTACTTTCTTTAGATTTTTATGTAGATGTATGTTTTTTTTCAATGTATAGTAATGAATCCATTTGTGTTTTTTTTTTAAAAACAATCTTTTTCATTGTTCTATGTTTTCAATTCTATACATTGTATTAAATTGAGTTTAGAAGAACATCCTTATTGTGTTTGGCAGCCATTTAAAAAAATTTGAACCTTTTCTCATTCTTTTTGCTTTCATATTAGGTTTACTCAAACATGAAATGAGGCAATTCTTGACTTTGAAGTGCCAAGTATTCCAATATGACACCCATTTTCTACCACAACGAAGGGCTTCACCATGGAAAAGATAGATTTTTCCCCATAATGGAAGTATTCGAGTCAATGATGGGTACATGAAACATCACAGAAGTACCCTTGAAGTGTAATTTAGCAACTGATGGCTCAACATGTTTTGTCCCATTGATTTAGTGGCTGATGTTGGAAACGTGGGGCAAAAAAGTAAATCGTTACGAGCCTTGATGAGGTTGATGTGGCTGGATGTGAACTCAACACTCACCAGGGATAGATTAGGTAGTATGTTCATGAATTGTTTCCATTAGTGTTGGCTTTGCTACCACGCTACAATGAACATCGATGTATCAATGACGCAACGATGTAGCCAGGGGGAGGCATAGCGGTGTGACCTCCCTTGGGGGGGAGGGGGGTCAGTTTGCATGGCCTTTCCCCTACAAAAAGTCAAAAACCCTAAAAAAATTCCTAACTTGAACTTTTTTAGACACTCAATTTTCAATACTTGCGTACAATTCCACATGGCACACATTTCATGTCAAGTGAATTTTGAACACTTAGTCGTCCACCTGTCATGAGACATGAATTTAGGCATCTCTTCCTCAACGGCCATGATTAGTTATAGGTCCGCTATGCGGCTACATGTGATTGCTCAGTCAAATATCATCCCATGTGGCCTAACATGGTATAGATAATCTGGCAACATGATCATGTGACCATGCCATATCACTTGATGATGTTGCATGGTTACATCTTTAGTAAAAAAAATATCAAAGTTTTGATTGTGGTCGGATGTGAGTGGCTTCCACGAGTGGAAAATTGCCATTGTTTGCTCGACCAGAGTTGTCGCTCGGTGGCCCCAGGGCCCCCCACGCGTGCTATATTGCCGCGATGTAGCATGGATGCCCTTCGCAATACCGTTGCCACTGTAGGGGCCGTATAACGGATTCCATGGTTTTGAGTTTTGGCGAAATTCAACTCCATCTTTTAAGAAAAAGGGACCTTATTCGATTATTGATGGAGTGTTGACGTCGTTGTTAACGTAAGGATTTCATGCCAACCCACTTCACGCATTCAAACTGGGTTTGAGCTTAGCCCCTCATGTTTGGACTGCCAATCTCGACAAAACTTGAGCGCCCGCTTGCCATGGATGGCACCCAACCAATTTCCCGTCTGCAACCCATTCATAGGTCAACGTTCTGCAGTGGTGGGACAAGCAACCGGTTTCTTTCTTTTGTGTGTGAAGCTTCTAGGTTTGTTTTTCTAACTCAATTCGCGCGTCAAGAAGTCGTGTTGTTACTCTTAGTTAGCCAATAGGCATTGCAGGTTTCTAGCATCAGCCACCATGGCCGTAGGGGTGAAGTGGTGAGTGACATTTCACACAGTATATCCACACTCAATTCAGGACGCTCTGTGTCCTCTACGACGTACACAACGCTAAGCCACTGGGAAAGTCGCGGACGTGCGTGGTTGAACGCGATGGTTTCACCCATATCCACTCGTATTCACCTTTTCCCATATTCGGCACATGTGGTGAAGTTCAATACAACCAGGGAGGGGGGAGTTCTTCGTCCTTAGTAAATAATTTAATATGTTTCGGTCCTTTAGAGCTTGCACCTCCTCACACTTGGGCGACAGTGGGCTGTTTTAACATTATCTGTCGCTACAGCCGTCTCCGTCTTCACAGTCGAATTGGTTGCAGCCGCGGTTTGGGCTGTCAGCGGTGATCGAGGGGCCAGTGCCGGCCGATAGCAATGTGCGCAGATGTGCGCTGAATGTGCACCGTTCACAATGGGTGGGTTTGACACGCATTGTCGAGTAATGCCGGCTTCATGCCGGCTTCAAACTCAATTACTCTTGGGAAGCGGATGATTGCATTGGGGAGTCACCCGCTTGCTTAGTGAGAGACATCGCTACCTTCCAGTCAATACAATAGCAATGCAGTCAACATTTTGGACGCCACCTCCCAATCACCCGTAACGATCCATGCATGAAGAGCGTGGCTGCCAAGCGGGAAACAGCTTTGCAATGGCTATCACTAGGAAGTTCCCACTAGTACCCGGCGAAGGGGGACAGGGACTCTCTCTGACACTGAGGATGCCCCGCAGTGAAGCTTCATCCGCCCGGACTGCTGCATGGATAGACAATGAAGCTTATCCGGTTGAGAAGCACAATCGACGGGAACAGTAGAAGAATTGTTACGCTCGATGTCATCGAATGTTACATTGAGACGACGGTCTCGACATCACGTAGCAAAAGTCAGCACCGACTTCTCAGCGATCCAGGCCGTTGCCTAAATCGGTTGGGATATTGAGGAATGTGGAAAAGTCCTAGAATTATGTCCATGCATCTTAACGATTGCACATCCCCCCCTCCCCCCCCCCCCCAACCGCTCGCTCTATCAGAACATCCTCTGTACGAAGCATGTTTCGTTTACCTTGTCAAGCACTGCTATTGGGTAGTTTCCTGACGTAGCCACTGCTCATCCACTCAAGAGTCTCTTCAACTGCACCGATTGTGGATCGATATGGGTGAACACTGAGGCCGAGGCTGGGAATGGGTGAGCGGGAACATGATCGAGACTCACCTATTTGCTGAAATCAGCGACGAAGGAGCCGAGAGATTTCCTGCCCTGAAAGTGGGTGAAACATGTCGATCCCACCCACTTTCCGGTACTTTGAGTCCGACGATGTCCGCGAAAAATCCTGTCTGCCCTTGTCGAAAATATTCCAAAAATTACAGCGCAACTCCTCACTCATCTGTCGCTTTCCGGTCGCGTATTCCGCTAGCCTAATTGCGCACTAGCATCCGTCACGAAGCGAAAACAATAGGGTTACGATGTAGCCCAAAAAACCGGTAAAAATCCACTGTCCATCACACACATCCTATCGCCTCACCCAAATCCATCCACGGAGGTCGTCCTACGAAAGTGGGTGGGTGGGATTGTAGGTGAGCTTCGATCATGTTCCCACTCACCCATTCCCAGCCGTGGCCTGAAGGTGTGGGGGAACTGACAGCTTCCGCTTGTTGTTTGCCTATCAGTCTCTGCCTTCGAACAGCCTTCGAACGCTTCCCTTCTGTTCCTGTTGTTGTCGGATACGCAAACATCGAAGTCGGTTTCTTTTTGCGTTTGCTTCTTCTTTCGCATGCGCACACCTGCACAGCCTACGAACGCTTCCCTTCTTTTCCTGTTGTTGTCGGATACGCAAACATCGAAGTCGGTTTCTTTTTGCGTTTGTTTCTTCTTTCGCATGCGCACACATGCACCTTTCCGCGGGAACTCTTTTTCTCGTTTGTGCCTCGAGGCAATCTCGGATATCGAGATCTGCCCGAAGTAACGAAAAAAGGAGCTTCATCAATTACACCGGAAAACGACTTGTCCAAGCGACGGAATAGTGATATGGCCAAAGAGGCTAGAGAATTCCTTGGTCATGGAATGATGACGTCCATGCCTGCGGAAGTCAATGACCGCCCAGTCATCGTTTGCTAGCTGTACGCCGGCGCTGGAAACAGCATCGGATTAAAGATTCAGGTCAAAGTAACAACGAAGTGAAGTTGCTTTGCAAATTCAGCGTCAGATACTGCCAAATAAACGGGTTTGAGGTTGTTGGCAGAGAGGATTATAAAACGCTCGTAATTAAGCTTACCCGTAAAGCAAATAGGCGTTCCTTTACATTGTGCTTCATGTTTCTAACGAACACGATTCACCCAGAGTTCAACTCTAGACTCACACGCCTAAACATATCTCCTGACCTAGAGGTAGACAATGTCTACCAAGACACCTCATGCAAGGTAGCTAAAGCATTGGATATATTCTGGCCACCCCAAAGAGGAAGTCATGCTTTAAGGTAGTGAGAGGTGTCCTCTTACCCAGGCTAGCAAAGTGATGCCGATTCTTGGCCTCATGAGATTGCTGAAACTTGTGGCAGCTGTAGTGGTTGACAACAGGCAGAATGTCTTGGTGATGACTAAGTTGTTGAATGAAAATGGCCAACCTCTACATGAATTTTACTAGGCTACTGGCCATTCGACAACTATCAGAGCTTGTAGAAGATTTTGGCTGCATGTGGGAAGATTCCTAGCCAAGAAACCTTCCAACTATAAGTAGCACCTTCATTAGCTATTGATCTTGAGTCATGCAAAGTGTTCTCGTTGCAAGCCTTGAATTTGGTAAGTGGAGGTAAAGTTAATCGTAGTAATTTTACAAATGAGACAATTAATGTATCAGATGGATTTTGTTTGGTGTTTTCCACAAAATTGTGTTATGATGTAGTTATCTTACATTCACATATGAAATTGTGTACGTTCTCCATATGAAATTCAATCCAATAACTAGAAATAAACAACAAATTACGAATAGAGGACATACAGTTTTTTCCAATTAGTCGACATACTATTGTCCAAGAACTTGTTATGTGTTTATTTGTACATACTACTAAGCAACATAAGCTACAAAGAACATGTGATCTTCTGGATCATGTGTTTTGTGCACATTTGGATATGTTGTGAGCATTTTCAGGCCCTTTCTTGTAATTTTGCATTGGCCCCTCCCCTTGCATAGGAAAAAGTGTATTTGTAAAGTGCACCAGGGCGTGTATCTTACTGACACTAGATTTAATTTACTATAACATTGTAGAATTGTTAGCATTTGAATTTTTTGTCATATATACTCGTCCAACACGCTTTGTCCATGTGGAAGGGGGGATGGTGGGGGGCAGAGCCGGCGCACCATCTGCCCCACCCAACAGGCTAGAGTGTATTAGGATTTTGTAGCTAGTTATTGTCTTATTTGTTATGTGATGGACCCAAAAGACTTGTGAATTTGAATTTCATATTAAAACCCCACTTTAACGCCGCTGATTGTCGATGATTGACTTTGTCCATGTAATGATATTGATTTGACAACGATGATTTCTAGTGTATTGTACAGTAGTGTAACTTTTAAGATTTCTATCATATGTTATCGTCTCATACACTTTGTTTGTTTGGGGGGGGGAGCCAACCCTCATTACCCCCTCAAAGGCTAGAGTGCATAAGGAGATTGTATTAGGTAAGTGGATTGTTTTTACAGTGGACAAGAGAGATACACTTGTGCATTCAACATAAAAGTAAAACTACAAACCGACACAGTTGATCTTTGAGATTCAATGATGTTGATACAATCTAGAACATTCTATCTAATGGGTAGAACATGTGAAAAAACAGTCATGACGTACAAGAGACCCTTCGAACCTGCCTTTAACTTGAATTTTGTATCAGGTCATTGTAGCGGGGCATTTATCGTGATTATTATTGTTTTTTTTAACTAATTTACTGTACACCAGTGTTCATTTTGATGTTTCTAATTGGGGGGGAGGAAAGTCCATGCTCGATCCCCCACAAAAGGCTAGAGTGTATAAAGAGAGTGAAGCTGGGAGGTGTATTCATTTTTGTACGATGGACAAAAAACACTACTCTGCGTTTGATGAAGAGAGTATAACTACACACTAGCATTTTCGATCTTCAAGAATTAACGATGTCAATGTAAACAATAGGTGAGGTTCTAGTAGCTAGAACATGTGACAAAATGGTCATCACATACTAAGGTTTACTCCCCAAACCTCAAAGCTAGAAGTTTTTCTCAACCAGTGTAGCGGGGAGTGTATCGTGATGATCATTTGTTCTTTTAAGTAGTGTATTGTACACTAATGTACATTTTAACATTTATATCAGGAAAGCTTTCCCAATACACTTGTCTTTTTTGTGGGGGGGATAGCTAGCAATCCACCACCATAAGGTTTTAGTGTGTTGTGAGAATGTACCTCGTCTATGTATTAGTTTTTGTACAACAAACTAAAACGTATTTAATTGTGCATTTGAATTGAACAGTAAAAGAACAGACCAACATCGCTGATCTTTGAAAGTTGACAAATTCAGTGAGGCCTCTAACTTCTCAAATAGTTAGAGGGGGGTCCGTGGAACGTAATCTGCATCGACGGTTCATGAGGCACTCTATCCGCAACGTTTGTGACTGGTCATCAACGCACTATGAAATTGAAATGTAGTTAGTAATTGCATTCCTTTCTTCTGTAATGAGAGGAAATGTGTGCACTCACACACTAGCCCACCACCATCTGCATAGAAAATAGGGTTTTGAGCTCTTATTGGGTCCTAATCCTGCTAAAACAAAGAAGAGCCTGCGAAAGGAGGAAAACAAAGCAAAGAACCATGATTTGTGACCTCACATCGGTTTTAATACAACAAATGTTGACATCAAGAAAAATGTTTTTGCACTCATGAGATTTGTATCACACTTTAAGTTCACGTAATCGTCTAGATGTTGTTGCAACAAATGTATAGAGTGGTGAAAAACTGGACCATGCATTTTTTCCGATGTTAGAGAGTAATCAATTAATTCGTCCACGTTGTATCCTATGCTAAAGCATAAAAAGACACTCTCATGTGTACAATTAGAAGTCAATGTAAAACCATGATGTAAGTTCCACAAAGATACCATTAAGATTCTAAATGCCTATATCAAACATATACTATAAATGTATGCGGGGCACTCCCCACTCAATACATTGCATGTGGGCACTTGAAATGCTCATGTAGTTGATTAATCAAACTGATCCTTACTAATCAGTTTGTGTATCCCCACCCTTAGTACCCATCACTACGAGGTCTCATTTCATACCTTCAGAGTGGTCGAAGAAGGCAAGCATGCATAACATTCTTGTGCTTACAATACACACTATTGTATAGTTGTAGTGTCCATAACCCCCTTGAACATAGATGATAGAATATAATCTGGCACTTGTATGTAGAGAAAGTCTCTCCCATTGAACCCATAGTTTTTCAACTGAATGTTTCCTAGAACTTTGTAAACTCCTTTGGCTGTGACACCGTTTTGAGCACCTTAAGAAGAAAAGCAAGTACAGTACTTACCAAATCTAACATAAAATACTCTCATTTTAATAAACGTTTATTATAGAATTTGCCTATAGTTACCTTCAAGAACATGTAGGGATCATGAGTTTTGGGCAAGAATTCAAACAAGATTTTAGTATAAAAAACATGTTACATGACGGTTTCTTCTTTCTTCTTAAGTATTTGTGATCTGAATAAGAAATTGTTTAAGTAGAAAACGTTTCTTTCTCCTTCTATTCATTAGCCTAGCTTAGTCCGAAAGCATTCGTCTTTTACACAAGCTTACCTGATTTGGCCATGCATGTTATGTAATTGCAAATTGTATGTCTCAGTGTGTGCATGTGCAGTGAGCTGCGCTTGGTGTTTGCTTAAGAAATGTGCATGCTCTTTCTCAAGAACTGACAGGAGACATTATCAACTTCAGGATTTCTTGCTCTTTTCCCTCATTGTTCATGAATTTTTTCCTGTTTTCATCCCATGCTCATTGTCTCTCTCATTATCCCTCTAACTTGAATCCCCTCTCAACCCTTGTGAGCTGCCACCTCTCACAGCTCTTGAGAGCTCGTCCTCTTTGATAGCACTAAGGACTGAAGCCAGCCTTGTGGCTAACTCGCAGCATCTCCCCACATAGGACCAAGAGCCACCTTGCTCTTTGTTGACACTAAGTGCCGAGCAAACACTTACCTCTAGTTAAGCCCATGATTGCTCTTCTCCCACTTTTCTCCATGTCCTCTCTTTTATCAACTCCTCCTTCTACCCCTGTTGAACAAGAAGTGGAGATGTCAAAAACATAAACATTGGAATGTGTATCGGTTATGTTTTTGTATTGCTACATTTAGTATCATGATATGGGCACCAAGAAGATTAACAAGAGTAAATGATTTTATTTCAGTGAGTGTCATGCACCATGCTCTTCCCTTGGGTTCATGATTTCAATTGTGTTTTCATCCAATATCGGCCTAAATTCCAAAAGACGAAAACTAATTGAGAGAATCAATGAAACATTTCAGTTTTTACTATAATCAAATCACTCATGCATGCAGCATGTTCTTAGAGTACACCAATTCATAGCAATATGTAACCTCAAGTTGTTGACACTTATTCAAAGTGGCCAAAACACACATGTAAAATAGACAATCAATAGCATTGATTGTCTTAAGTTTTTCTTTGTGCGTGATAAACAATGGGTTTGAGGATTCAAAGATTTCCTTTTGCATGTGCTTCACACTTGATAGTTCATAAACAGCTTGTCACTACCAAATGACAATGCAAACTGAATAAAGAGGAAAATGAATTCATAATTGGATGGTTTTTCATTTTACATATGTACTTGTTGTCGTGGAACAAAGGTCTTAATACCAAAAAAGCACATGATAGTTCAACATTTCATTCTAAACATTGATTATTGTGCTTTCATTTTCCGATTTCAACGTTTTCCATGTTTAAGCTACGATTCATTCTACATTTTGAGANTGTAAACTAGCATTGATTGTCTTAAGTTTTTCTTTGAGCGTAATAAAAAATGGGTTTGAGCATTCAAAGATTTCCTTTTGCATGTGCTTCACACTTGATAGTTCATAAACAGCTTGTCACTGCCAAATGACAATGCAAACTGAATAAAGAGGAAAATGAATTCATAATTGGATGGTTTTTCATTTTACATATGTACTTGTTGTCGTGGAACAAAGGTCTTAATACCAAAAAAGCACATGATAGTTCAACATTTCATTCTAAACATTGATTATTGTGCTTTCATTTTCCAATTTCAACGTTTTCCATGTTTAAGCTAAGATTCATTCTACATTTTGAGAGACACGTTTTTGGAATCAAAACAATTCAAAGCATTGTCAGAATATGAAAGCATAGAGAAGATATCTTTATGGTATTCTTATGGGCATATAAACCCTTCTACCCAATCTGTGAGGGGGATAGTGACGCTCTTCCTATTAAACAATACATGTTAACACCCTGTTTGGTGACTTTAAAATCAAGACTGCCCTTCGGACTTGCTTCATCATGCTCAATCAGTAGCATGTGCCACTTACGGAGCGCACATAGTTGGGGCATGTCCACCTCGCAATCTCTCGATCATGATTTTAACTCCCTCGCAAGAAATGTGATTGAGCAATGACCTCTATTTTTTCTTGACACTCAAACCCCCTGATTTGATTTGGGATTTCCCATTTCTTGCGCAGGCAAGGCATGCACAAAATGTGAAACCCTTTCTCAAACCAAGGGTTTTTGCGTAATGAAAAAAATGAGGTTATTGCTTGATCAGATTGAGCAAAAACGCCCATTCTTGACATCAAGGGGAAACGCTCATTCTATTTGTTTTCACAAACTACAAAACCCCAAATGTTTTCCATGCAAAATGTTTTCAAACCCTACCCAAAATTACATGCAAGGTTTTATGGCCGTAGTTTGCACGGAATCCTATTGGGCCCTGTATAACTTCGCCCACCATAACCCCTTTCAATGCATAGGGAGTCCTGGATCCCCAATGAAAACCACAAGTAATACCTCGCTCGAAAGAAGGGTATGTTATTTTCTCAAGACATTTTTAACGTCAGCATGTTGATGTTGGGTTGCACGCTACATCAACATGCTTTCTTTCACACGCTATTGTAGGGGAGTCGTACTTTTGGATCGCTCAATAGGGGGGTCTTATTCTCTTGAATGGCGTGTAAGGTTGTTTTAGTCTTCCAACGTTGGGTAGGGCATACACACAATCAAGTTTCGTGGCCAGTCCCTACATGTACCCTATTCTAATCCATGCGTTTTTCTCATCTGACCTTGATTAACATTTAACTCATTTTATGGGTTTTCTAGAAATTCTAGAAAAGGAAATTTTGTAAGGTGTGGAAAAAGGTGTCAATTGTTTAAGGTTGTAGGCTTTAATTTTTTCAAAGTGTTATTGATTGAAGTTTGGTGTGCATTATTAACAAAGATCATGGATATCACCTTCTAGATAAATGCTAGTTGATTAAGAAATTATGTTTTAAACAGGGCTGAAAACGGTGAATGAGCAAAGGTCAAAAAATGGTGGTCAGCATCAAAAGAAATGGTAGCTTTTAAACAAGCAATAATTTATGTTTCTGCTAGGAATTATACGGATAAATCATGTGTTGTAGGAAAAAGAGAATCAAGGAAAGAGAGGAATGAGGCAAAATAATGGCTCATACAAAGAAAAAAATAATTGTCTATTTTTTAGGAAGATCTTATCATTAGAATTTAGTCATGTCTTAACTCCTATCTAAGATAAAAACAACATCACATATTTCTTCAAGCCAGTAGAGTTTTGTTTTTTTCCATTTTACATCATATCTTCCAAATTTTTTAAAAATGTGGAATCTAGTATGGCACCTAGTACAACATATTGGTTGTTTTTATAGATTCAGAGGTCAACCTAGGACCATTGAATGTATTTTAATGTACGAATGCATAGAATGTATGCTTGACCATATTACTTTGAAGAACATTAACCTGAAAAGTTAGTTATGGTCGAAACGTTTCTTCCAGTTATTTATCTAAGAGATTTTAGTATAAGGTGTTACTTTACTTCTGAAAAGTTTAGACCTTGTGGAAATAATATCATCGTTATCAACAATAAGCATTTCAATTTAAATACTATGCTTGTATGAGGAACTAGTTGCATCCAGATATGATTAAATATGACAAAGTAATAGATTATTTCATGTGTAATTTTCTCAACACCGACCACTTTTCTTGTGAACCTTAACTCAATGCAACCTCAAGATGACCTTTAAATAATCCAACTCAAGTATTGTGGGGTTTAATCATCAGTTTTGATATTGAAGAAATATGATCTGTACCCAACATAGCTCAAACGTGATTATTGTTTACATTTTGGTGGAAAATATGGTTTACTCACAAGATCTCCATATTTTATTACTCACAATGAAAAATACATGAAACATAAACCGAATTTTACATGTTATAATTTGAAACATTCATTTCCCCATCTTCTCTCGAACACTAATATAGATGAAGTTAAACACACATTTTGGTCCGCGATCCTTCGCCTAAGAAAAAAATGATTTTTTTTCTGTGAAACAACAAACTCTTCTTTCAAATCGTCTTTCTTACCACTCAAAAAAACTTATTTTCTCTTCCTTTGAATCAATTTTATTTTTTATCTCACATGAAAACATGGATGATGGATTAAGAAGTATTATGGAGAATATACTTCATCAAATCATGTATGAATTACTACGCCTGTACAAAGAAACACAACGTACGTAATCTAGTTTCTTTTTTTAGTGGCACAAATGTTTTTTTACTTCCATTGATGTATGTCTTTTTAAACAAATTGTGTAACAAACAATAGTTTTGACAAAATTTGAACAGTATACAGAAGAGTGGCTTCTTCTTAAAAATTGAAGTTTATTATTTGCATTCACTTAGTCATTAACTTACATAACACCAGTATTTGAATTGCTGACCGATGTAATTTTCTATAAACATCATAAACATATTCCAAATAGATACATTTGTGGTTTCAAAATGACATGGTACTATAATTAAACCATTGATAAAGGCTCCTCCTTAACCCGTTTATCATGGTAATATTATTTTGCTTATCATTCTAAAGAAAAACGTTTTTGAATAAAATGGTAAAAAATTGCTTAAACATTTATGCTTATATAAATGATCTTCTAAAACCCAAAAATGAGAACTAAAGAAAGCAAAATCATGTATAGTGAAAGATACAGAACCAGACAATAATGTAACATTTTATCAATAGGAAATGTTTTTGCAAATGGGTGTTGCATTCTATTTTCTTGAGTTATTCCATTCTCATCTACGGAGATTAGAAAATTATTCTATGCGCCCAAGATCATAAAATTGTGGGATGTAAAGTACACCCTACTGTACATCCCATAATATGTGTATTTATTTGATGATCTGCGTATGGGAACATTGTCTAAAATATCTTCTTAAGCAACAAAGTGTCTTAATTTCTTTAGCATGAATGTATTTGTAAGGAAATGACAAGAGGAAAAAGACATCACACAAAATGGCAGGTAAAACAGTAAAAATTCTCCTTTTACCTGATTGGTCCACGAGATATGTGGGTTATACAATTGAAAGTGATTACAAACTCTATTAACAAGCATCTACAAAACATTTTGTAAAGGGTTTGAAAAATAATTCGTCTTCCACACTGTTTTGATCAATACAATTCTTACAACAATATTATTGAAACAAGCAAGTTAGGGAAGAGTAAGACAAGGCATAGATAGAAGACATGTATTCTTTTACATAATGGTCGATTTCACCATTAAAGACAAGGGATCATATGATTATCTGTGATAGAAAGGTTAGGCCTAGAGAGAACCATTTAGGTGATAGAGAAGCATTTAAAACTGTGTGATGATGGCACAAAGGGATTTAGTGGACAGGGTAATTACGGTGAATTGATTTGCCCCATAAAAAAATGGTGAAATAAAGTAAAGCATGAGTGAAAGAAAAATATTGTTGACAAAGATTTCAGAGATTGTGAAGGCAATGATCTTCTGGAAAGGAGTGTCCTAGAGGATGAATTCAGGAGATTAAACATGGAGGGCATTGAATGAATGAGAAAATTCTCATGTATTTGGCATTATTGTTTGTGGGCATTGGCAGATGTCGGCAAAGACGAAGGTAGAAGATCATAGGAGGGAATAGATGGAAAATTAGGAGATAGATGTGATGTAAGTTGCCAAGAACGATTGCAAGAGATGAAACATTGGAGAAAATGGGTGAAAGGATAGGAAAGACGGCCCATCAGAATAAAGGGAGACATTTCAAAGAGGTTAATATGAAGAAAGTCCTAATTTTGAGAAAGGATGGAAACAGGGGCGGTGAGGCTCAAAATGCGGCTAGGTAAAATTGGCACACAAAATTATGGTTTAAGCAAGATTCAACCTCGGATGGTAGAGGGAAAGTATGTTGGCAAACTATATGACCAACAAGATGAGGCGAATCATTAGCGGTTATGGGGGGAGGCTTGGATAAAATTACAAAATTTAGTTTAGGATCGTAGATAATTAAAGGAATTCACTTGGACAAAAAATAGAACTACGGCTGGCTGACGGGACAAAGAGTGGAGATGGCTCCATAGCAAGAGTTACAAGGAAACGTGATACTTGTTGAAGAGAAAGAAAAGGCAAGTGGTGTTGGAATACACATGTTATACCCCTTCCTACTTCAAATCTCTTGTACGTCTCAGAATATGCTCTGCCCTAAATTGTTTGTGTCCCCTGTCGTGGAATTTTTCACTACTTGTCTTGTTTGCACGGTTGTTTATCATGAGCTCCTCGCTCATGCGGGTGACAGAGAGTGAACCTTACAGCCCACGCCTAATAAGGTAACATTGAAGAATCCCGTGGCATTAAAACTATTCTTGATCATCTACCACTTGTAATGTGTTGTGAAATCACTCTTTGAAGTCACTATGTGGATGTGTCTCTACTAGAGTCAGCATTCACCCCTCAAACACAAGAAAACATCCATGTCTGTACTTTGGCTAGTTAAGTGAAGCTAGGTTGGACAAATCCATACACTCTTCCACTAATGTACGAGCAAGGTACATATACAAACAAAAGTACAAGGTAACTTCTTATACGGATGTAGTCATTGACTCAGAACTTTCCTTTTCATGAGGATAAAATGTATGAAGCTTCTCATAAACATACCAAATCCATGTATTGTTAGATCCCTTATAAATTTACTAAATGAGTGTGTTTTAATGTGTATGTGTGTGTGTGAGAGAGAGATAGAGAGAGACAGAGAGAGAAAGAGAGAGAGAGAGAGAGAGAGAGAGAGAGAGGGAGA
>SZWC01007735.1:71252-85395 GCA_023375785.1 Penium margaritaceum | reverse complement strand
ATAGATAGATAGATAGATAGATAGATAGATAGATAGATAGATAGATAGATAGATAGATAGATAGATAGATAGATAGATGGATGGATGGATAGATAGATAGATAGATAGATAGATAGATAGATGGATAGAGAGATAGATAGATACATAGATAGATAGATAGATAGATAGATAGATAGATAGATAGATAGATAAATAGATGGATACAGTGAGAGATAGAGAGAGAGAGAAAGAGAGAGACAGAGAGAGAGAGAGAGAGAGAGAGAGAGAGAGAGAGAGAGAGAGAGAGAGAGAGAGAGAGAGAGAGAGAGAGAGAGACAAATTTCCATTCATTCATCCTTAGTCAACAACAAAAGTAATGTAAAATAGTGAAATATTCAAGAACCATGATCAAATCATGTCAGAATAAGTATAAACAATTTGAAGCCCCATTATAGATGAGGCCAACATTTGCAACACAAAAAAGCAATAATACATGGTTAATCAACATGATTCTTAAAATGGAGTTAAATTGTAATATATCAGTCATTTACATGTGTCGTTTGCAAAAAATTTGTATTTTAAGTAACCCAAATCAATTTGTTTTAACTCTAAAACGTTTCAAACGATTTTCTCTTTCATTATTTCCAGTTGGTGGCGTTCAACGTATGGTGATTATTGTACCCTTTCATTTATGTGATAAAATTTCTCACCTTTAAATACTCATCCTTTCATAAAGAAAAATGATAAAAAGTAAAGAAAAAACACGTCTATGAACAATAATCATATGGTAAGAACTATCAAACAACAAAAGAAAGTGATTTTTAATTGAAGTTTTTACAAGAAAAACAATGAAAGGGATTTTTAAAGAATAATGAGGCACGAGCATAGCACAATGAAATGGAAGGGAGCAAATAAAAAATACACGCAGTACATATGAAGGCAATGTTATGTGTTTCTGGGTGAAAAGGGCAGTTTATGTAAATCAAAGAAGAATCAAAAAAAGGAGTGGACACACGAGGCATAAAAGTTGTAGATATAAAGTTTAAGAATAAGCTTTTTTAAGAAACAAAGACATGGTAACATATGTGCCAAAGTATTGAAGTGGATGCACAAGGAGTATAATGGCCAAGGATGACTAGTGATCCAAAAAAACGTTCACATCAAATCGAGAGGTGATTTTACAACCCACAAGCAACAAGTAGTGATAAAAGGATGAAGGCTTGGGAAGGTAAATTGATAATCATACACAAAAAGAGATTTTGTGAGGAATCTTGAATGTGGAGCAGCAAGAAGGTAGATACAGAGTTAAAATCATAAATCTTGAACGAGAGACGTTTTTGGGATAAAAAATCATAAAGCTTATAGAAAGACGGAGACAGATTCAATGAGGCAAAGAGAAAGATAGAGAGTTAAAAATTGGGATCACAAGAAAGAGGTGGAGAGGGATAAACGGAGGGAGACAGAGGGGAGAGAAAGAGAAATGTCTAGAGAGAAAGAGAGTGAGTGAGAGAGAGATAGAGTGAGAAAGAGTAACATAAAGGAGGAAGGAGAGTGTGTTGGAAACAAAGGTAAAGGAAGAGGGAGAGAGAGATAGACAGAGATAGAGAGAGAGAGAGAGATAGAGAGAGAGAGAGAGAGAAAGAGAGAGAGAGGGAAGGAGAGGGCAAGAGAGAGATATGTTCATAAAGGGAGAGAAATAGAGATGATAATGTCAGACATGTATAGAGACAAGGAGAGAGAGAGAGAGAGAGAGAGAGAGAGAGATAGAGTGAGAAAGAGTAACATAAAGGAGGAAGGAGAGTGTGTTGGAAACAAAGGTAAAGGAAGAGGGAGAGAGAGATAGACAGAGATAGAGAGAGAGAGAGAGATAGAGAGAGAGAGAGAGAGAGAGAGAGAGAGAGAGAATTTGACAACGATACATAGGGAAAGAGACAGGAAATTGTACAAAGAAAAAAAATAAGGGGAAAGAGAACGTTACAAAAAAAATAGACACATTCAGAGAGGGTGAGGGAGAGATTCAACGAATGTGGGAGAGATATAGAGATGAAGGGATAAAAATAAGGAGATAAAGGGAGAGAAATAAAGAAAAACCTATACACACAAATGGAGAAAGAGAGAAAGAGAGTAGGAAAAATCTTTCATAAATAGTTTACATTGATATAGAGTGTCCTAGTAGTGGAGCCAGCAGAGGTTTAGAGGCACTTAAGATTAGTAATTTTAAGTAAGGAAAAATAGGGGGTCTGGCGAGCACCCAAATCACCAAACCGAAATCAAAGTGCCTAACTATATGACCTTGAAGCCTAAATCAACCATTAAAAAGCTAAGGAAGTAGAAGTTTTGTTGAGATCTAGTGGCGACAAGGACATTTGAAAGAGTTCATGCATACGCCATAGGGATTAGAAAAAGAACCAAGGACTCTTGAATGAGGGAGAAGAAAACTTATTATGGATCCAAACAATTGTGTGGATGAACGTTCAAAGAACAATAAGTGCAAAGGAAAATGAAGACAGAAAAAAAATGAGGAAGCACATGTATATAGACAAAGATCATAAACTGTACCTCACAACTGGTAGGATGCGCCTATTCTGCAAAGATCATTGGATTTAAGAAGGGCAAGGAATGAAGAAGGGTAGAAATGGGTTTATCTGGGATGAGCAAGGGGAGTGAAATGATATTAAAGACTCCAAATTGGTGCATGTTTTCATGACATTCACAATCATGAAGGTGATGGGGAAGATAGTCCACTGAGACAAGGTGGAACATAGTGATGGCATCCTTATCCTCCCCAAGCTCATTGGTGTGAGATAGTGGTTCTAGCCAGCTAACAAGAAACGTAACACACCTAAATACCCTTCTTAGTCATATTTACAAAATGCTGTTCAAATTACACATTGGAGTTAAGGTGGACACCTCCATTATGCTCAAAATAAGCAAGAACACTGAAATGGAAATGAACTACTGTAGTTTTGTACACAGACTACCTAACTTGTGGTTGTTTACATTGAAGAATGGTGGAAATTGCCTCTACACTAGCTCCACGCAATCAAACCACCTTTGGGAGTGTGTATGCAATGTTCCACATAAGAAACAATAACTTACTGGGTGCGTGATGAGGTTTTCTTTAATAAAGAAGTGCTCTTACATCATATACTAGCCTGACGCTGTGGACCATTCCATATCAGTGGTTATTGGAAGTTCCCATTTGATGAAAAATTACCAAGGAGACAAACACACTAAACTCATGAATTAGCCCAACATGTTAGACCCACCCATATGAGTGGGGGTGAAAGGTCTTGTAAAAGACAACATCACACATTGGGTGCATGATCAATGTGTTTTTGTATTTACAACAAGTGCACTACCCTCATACACTAGCCCCACACGAAGGATACCACTACATGAATGGGATCCATATGTTCCACATAAGACAAAACCATAATCTAAGTGCATAACAATTGTGAAATAAAAGAAAAGGCGAGCACTATTTTCTCGTACACTACTTTGCACATTGGGGACCCCCGTAAGAGTGGATTGTAAGGTTCTGTCTAAGAAAAAATCATTTAATGAATACATGATCGCTATAATTTTTGACTTTGGAACAAGCACTATCTCCTCACATACTAGCTTTAGTCACTCGAATTCTCTCATTGGAGTGGGGGTCAAAGGTATCACTGCAGACAAAACAATGCATGAATTACATGAGAAATTTATTTTTGTATGGGAATCGAGTTCAATGCCCTCATTCACTAGCCGCACGGACTAGAAAGCCCACACGTGAATTCTGCGATCGGTTTTTTCATGTGTAGGACATCACCACATTGTTCTCAAACACCAGCGCCATGCAATGGACCCCATAGTAATTGGGGTTTAAGATTCCCTGCACGACCAAATCATGCATTGAGTACATGACAAGTGTATTGTCGGATAGTAAATGAGTGCAGTGCTCTCTTACACCAGCCCCACACACCACAGCCCCCACAATGTTTTGGGGTCAAAGATGCCACATAAGACAGATGTAGGCCTTAAGTCTATGATCACGTTGGAAATGAGTACACTCCCCATAAATATCAGCCCCAAGAAACAAATTGTTCAACATAGGAACTCTAAGACACAACGAGACCCGTCAGTTGTGCGGGAGCTGTGCTTGCTGTTCATAGTCATGTGCATGCACTAGATTCTTTAGTGGTAGAATCTGAGCCCATGTGGTAAACTTAGGGTTATTTCAGTCACATGGACGTTCCATGGAAAATGGGGAACAGGTCAAGCTCGAACCTACTAAGACGCAGAAAACCTGGTGGTGTCCGTCTAGTCCTTGCTTGTCCCTTCCTTCAGCTAGGCGCTGGTTGTTCCCACATTCATTGTTCCAAAACTACTTTCTATATCTCGTGATACTACTTATCGCCCAACCGATAGCATCTTCATGCTTTATCATGGCATCAAATTTCTGATGTTCCACCTCCTATAAGTCACTTTCCACTACTCCCCATAGCTTGTCCGCTTCCGCATCTGCCGTGCGGTTTATGTGACGGTCCGCTTCTCCCCAACGGCGGACCGCGGCTTCCTCTTCTGTGCTTATGCGTGCTGCAACCTCCTCCCCTTACACATCTGCTCACCTTCCTCCCCCTTGCACTACTGCAAGACTCCACCTTCTGTGGTGTCTGTGGCCCTTGTCGCGCTTCCGTGGCACACGGTCGAACCCCCTCTTTCTTTCCCCTTGCTTGCTCGTACACCCGGGAGGTCGCACTCTCGTGGCGCTTGCTTGTTCGCCCCTCCTGGGTCACAGGCTGCCCCCCTCCCTCTTTATTTCCCCTTCCTAGCACTCTCCCCCTCTTCCTCTTCCTCCCCCTCCCCGTTCCTCCCTTGTCTCCTGCCCCTCCTTCCCTCCTTCCCTCAGCTCCCCCTCCCTTTTCTCCTTCCTTGATCCTGTCCCTCCCTTCCCCCTCTCCCTCCTGCCTCCACATCGGCCTCTGCCTTTGCCTCCACCTCGGCCTCCACCTCCACCACTGCCTCTGCCTCTGCCTTAACCCCCTTCCCCCCTCGCCTTCACCTTCACCTCCTTCCCTCCCCTCCCCCTATCCCCCCCGCCTCCACCTGTGACTCTGCCTCTGCCCCACCTCCGCCTCCTCCACCGGCTCCGCCACGGCTTCTGCCTTCAGCGCCCCCTCCTCTACCCCGCTCTGCTTTGCATTCTTTTTCGCTACTGCCGCCATCCGCTTCATTGTCCCTTGGCCCTCGGTGCCCCCCTCTGTAAATTTCCCCCCTCTCTCCCCCACCCTTTTCCCCTTTCTTCACATCCCCCATCCTCCTTCCGCCCTTACCCCTCCCCTTTTCCTCCACCCTTCCACTGCACTCCCTGCCCTCCTCCTCCACCCCTTCCCTCTCTGCCCTCCCTCTGTCTTCCCCCCTTCCTCCCTCTGCCTTCCGTCCTCCCTTTCTCTGCCCTCCCAAAGCCCTCCCTCCTTCCACCTGTCGCCGTCCCCATTGCCTCCCTCTGTCCTCTCTTTGTCCCCTCCCCTCCATCCTCCCTCCTTTTAAATTAGGTGCCCTTTTTTCAAGCATACTCAAGGCCTCGATCAAGTTTGATGGATATCTAGACCGTTTTTTGTTTTTCAGAAATTTTGCTCGCGGTCGAGCTCGACCTCGCTTGACCGTGGCTATGGGATACAAGGAGGAGGAGTGGGAGTGAACCAAAGAGCGAGGGCCAGTGTGAACTCCACGACGGTGCTAGGGGGCTGTTTCACGCAAACCCCCATGCGGCATGCTGAACACACCACGCGAGGGTAGCTGTCGCCCCCTTGGCACATTTATGGTCAATCACCCCAAAAATATACACTGATAAACTAGTATAAAAAATCGGAACAAATGTGGAGGATGTTTATAGGAAATTTACTGCCATGAATAGGAATGGTTCATGGAAGTTTTGTGTACATCCAAAATACACAGATACTTCTGTGTATATTACATGGAAGTTTCATTGAACTTTCGTGAAGTTCTGATATCATTTAGATCATTTTAGAATAATAATAATAATCTTGCATTGTGAACAGCTTACAACTGAGAAAAAATCCTATTATTTCAATGTGACCCATTTTCAGCTGCTCCTAAATTAGTGTTATGCTTCGTTTATGTTCCCATACCTATTTGGGTCGTTCTTTCTTGTCATGTATCATTCAGGCCTTTGTTGTCCATTGGCAGAGTATAGCTAATTAGACTAATCGGGTCCACATTGTACACTCAACGTTGAGTGTACAGGGCGATTTTGCCCACGAAGGAAGACCATGCTGACTTCGATGGCAAGGTCGCTCGCGGCTGACATCGGCGTTGCCAATATCAGATGCAAGCGGCCTTGACATCGCCGACTACGTTAGGGTTTCATTATTTCACTCGCCTGGGAACCTGCCGGGCCGTGCGATAGTGGGACCCAGAAGGTTCCCTTTTGCTTACCGAGGAAGGTGGCGTTCACCAGCACACAAGTTGTGTTTTTCAGTATCTACCCGCGACACTCTGCGCTACACTGCCCCAATGCACTTTCGATATCGAGGGGGGATATAGATAGCTCCCCCCCCTCCCAAAGTCGAAAGTGTATTGGGGTGGTGTATTGGAGTCTGTATCCGAGGGGTAACTACTTTTTCAACTTGTGTATTACAAGTGATGACCAAATAAGTGTACGATACACTTTACGATACACCCCTCCAATACACTTCATGTGTTTTGGGGGGGGTGGGTGGCTTGCGCGATGAAACATTGGAATACATACGTTTCAACACTTCGCATTTCCACGATACACCACACGATACAGTTCCTAGATACACTCGAGGTCCTTTTGGGGGGGGGTGCAACTGCAGCTCGGGGACCTTTTAAGCACCAAATATGGACGGAAGCGATCGAAAATACACAAGTTGTACTTTAGCATGTCTATATGCGACACTCTCCGATACACCACCCCAATACACTTTCAATATGTAGGCGGGTGTGTATAACCCTCACCCCCCCCAAAGTCGAAAGTGGTGTGGTGTATCAGAGTCTGTATCTGAGGGGTAAGGAATATGTCAATTTGTGTACCATAAGTGATGACTGAAGAAATGTACACATGTTCGACATCGATAAAGATCTACGATATACTTTACGATACACCCCCCCAATACACTCCATGTGTTTTGGGGGGGGGTGGGGCTTGCGCGATGGAACACTGCAATACATAAGTTTCAACACTTTGCATTTCCACCAAACACCACACGATACACTCACCAAATACTCTCGAGGTACTTTAAGGGGGGGGCACCACTGACTTTGTCAGGGTTGAGCAAATAACATGAGCGGCTCCTTCCGAACTTTGTGCAAAATCACAACTAGGGTATTTTGAGGTATGAAATACCTCGCAATGTCGCTATACGTTTGCGACATATATGGCAAGAGACCAATCTACCCACCATATCATCTAAGCACATAAGTAGGCTATCTCACATATCTGACTACACATGGTTAAACCGACTTTACATACATGAGAAACCACGGTAGAATTAAAATATCTTATAGATGTTTAAATCATTCTTCCACTAGTTCAATGGTGTATTACAAAGTGTATGCACGCATGGAAATTACTAAGAACCTGAGGTATTGCATACCACATACATTCCATAGTGTATTAAAGTAGCACAATTTACCATAATTCCCATGGCAAATAGCATGTGGGACATGCTCTCCGCCAAGGGGATCTCTGCGGCGGGAGGTCGTGACATCGAGTACAGTCAACGAAGAGCACAAAACGGTGACTGTTGATGTGCTATGGTCACAGTACCACAGGTGGCGTGTCTAATTGGTGAACACACCCACTGCCGGGAGGCATGTGAGAGCAATGAGGTGGCTCGCCAAGAATCAAGATGGATTGTCCATCAGGACGATCGACAGCCGGGACTTCTCGAACAAGTTACTTGCTGCAAGTAGGGCACCGTGTTCAGGTGCAAGTAGGGCATTGAGTGCACATGCAAGAAGCTTGTTGTAGCAAGCTAGGAGAGCAATAGACTGTGGATTGGGCTAGCTTGCCGGAAAGCATGAATACCTTGTACTCAATTCATTGTAGTTAAGCTGTGTTTTCTAGCCCAGGCTTTTAGAATTCTCCAATTCTACCTTTATCCTAATCTTTGAGAGCACCCACTCTCAAATCTAGTATCAGAGCCAGAGTTTTGGTTAATCACCCCAAATTCACACACTTGATGATCAGCGTATCAACAAATGTTTTTTTGCATGAAAACAATTTTCACAACACATCAACATCAATGCATGCCATCAAAGCGTAGATGTACATTCTTCATATAAAACAAATACTATAACGGGATCTTTGTGGTGTTTAGTAGTTTCCTTCAACAGTTCATGTTCACTAGTTTGTTCACACCCCAATACACTCGTTGATACACAGTTTCACGGTTGAGGGCATTGTTCATGTATGCAGAGCCAAGGCCACGCCTTGAGCGGAAGCGCTGCCGGAGCTTGCCAAAATACACGGAGCAAAGGCATAGATTATGCCACACAACATTGTGGATGATCAAGAGTAGGATTCCTTGACTAGAATTTAAAGCAAATGCACGAGCCAACCTAACAAAACATTCTGCATTTCCACAGCGTCCACATGGCTTAATTTGCGCGTGAAGAAGACAACGTTTGACTCCTACGAACATCAAAGACATCAGATTTGTGTCGTGGACTCTCAAATAACTGCCAAAAGTTTTTGGATTGCTGCAAAAATGCCGCCAAAAACTTTCACCAAAATCTATAACGGCAAAAAATCATCCAGATCCATGGAGTAGGCCCTACATCAGAACGTAAAGCAGCTGCGAGCCCTCAAACTAGAGAACGAGTGGCTCAATTAGCAGATGGCTTACCTGCGGGATGGCACTGACGGTGGACAAATACGGGTAGCTCTGTCAAGGAGTGCGCCAAGACTAAAGCCAAAGTCTTTGATACTATTCAATACCTCAATCAAGGGTGCGAGCGTGCGGACCTAGTTGTTCGCAATGAACAGCTACACCGGTGCTGTGCGTTTGTCAGTTGGGATGACACTGCTACGTGAAGCAGCATTTGAGTGGTGGAGGAAGCTGAATATGCTAGGCACTCGAGGAGGAGGCAGCAATGCAGCTGTGCAACATGCCGTGTTTTCGCAACCAAGCGCGGGGCAAGCTGATGCTTGCATGCCGATGATATGGGAGCATTTCCAGCAAGCCATCAGAGATTGGTTCGATGTCATGAACACCTCCATGGTCACACGCAACAAGCTGAAGCAGATGAGGTAGATTGGCCTAGTACAGGACTACACACGCCATTTCATGGCGTTGTGCTCGAAGAATGATGACATGAGCGAGCCGGAGATGGCAAACAAGTACCATGTAGGCTTGAAGGCGGATATCCAGTGCACGCTGGCACTAAGTGGCATCACGGAATTCCAAGTGATGGTAGCCACTGCTAAGCGTGTTGATGCACTATGCTACAATCGATGGGGTTTTGTAAGGAGCAGAATAATTTTTAACGTCGAGCCCATCACCAACAAGCCAACCCCATGGAAATTGACGCACTGCAAGGAGGCCCATAGCTGAGCAAGCCGCATCGTGGGAACTGTTGGATGTGCGGATGCCTTGGCACCACAGGTGGGACTCCATGAAGAAGCAGCACGGAAACGGCAACCAGCACTGAGTGGCAGGCGGCCAACTGCTAGGAAAGGTTTCTCCGCATCAGCGAACACTCGTCCCGAAAGTCCTTCGACAACTAGGGAGCTACCGAGTGTATTGTTGGATTGCGACGGGTTTTAGGGACATCGTATGGCGCAAAACTTGTAGGCAGATCAAAGCATCGTTGGATTGTGATGAGTTGCACTTGTTCTTCTGCGTTGGGTCTGCAAAGAGGATGATTGGCTACTCGGGAAGCCAACTACGGCCAATTTGGTGCTAAGGTAGCTGCAGTGCGTACTACCTCTGAATCCTCTGAGGATCCGTTTTAGCAAAATTTTGTGTGAGGTGAGCTTTTGCACGTGTTTGATGGACGCATACAATACCATTTTGGGGCATGATTGGCTGCACCTATTGAACCCTCTTCTGGTTTGGGTGCGCATTCAGGTGAAAGTGGAGAAATGTGGAGAGCAAATTATTTTGCAATTGTGGCTAGAGGAGAAGGACTCTAATGTAGGCAAAGTGCCGCAGTTAAGTTACGTGTAGCTGAAGCGTTCTCAAGGCAAGGGGATCAAGTGGACCTTGTGTGGGCGTGGCAAAAGAAAGCAACTCAAGAGGTGGAAGTTTTGGCAGTATATAAAAAGCAAAAGGAGGGAGAACAACACAAAGCACCAGCAACAAAGCTGTGGGAAGGCGTTAGGGGAGTGTTAGAAAACTGCTCTGACGTGTTTCTTGCTGAGCTGCCAAAGGGCTTACCACCAAAGCGGGACATGGACCACAGAATTGAGCTGGTTCTTGGAGCAATTCCAACAGTGCGGCCTGCTTATCGCATGAGTGATAATGATTTGGGTGAGCTGAAGAACTAGTTGGAGGTGTTTGCGGAGCAAGGGTTCATCAGACCATAGATGTCACTTTACGCTGCATCAGTCCTCTTTGTGAAAAGGAAAACAGGGGAGCTGTGGATGTATTTGGAATATCGCACACTGAACAACGTAACGATCAAGAATCGGTATCCACTCCCAAGGTTCAAGGAGCCGTTTGACCAGATGAGGGGAGCGCGGTACTTGCGGAATGTTAACTTGTGCTCGAGATACCATCAGATGTGAATTGCGCAGTAGGATGTGGAGAAGACCGCGTTTCAGACGCGATATGGCCATTTTGATTACCTTGTGATGCTGTTTGGGTTGACGAATTCTATTGCAACATTCATGAGCCTCATGAATAGGATGTTCCACCTTCATTTAGACCAGTTTGTGATGATGTTCCTCAACGACGTCCTCATTCACTACATAACTCTGAAAGAGAATCAACAACACCATTAGCAGGTGCTGGACATTCTTTGGAAAGAGAAGCTGTTTGCAAAGCTCACCAAGTGCGAGTTCAAGAATAGGGAGAAGGAGTTCCTTGGGCACATTGTGAGCGGCAAGGGTCATCTCATGGACTCAAAAGAAGGAAACATTGAAGCAGTGGCCGACACCAAAGTGCGCGCATGACATCAAATTCTTCATAAAGTTTTTGATCTAATACCAGAATTTTATCTAATGTTAGATAGAGAAGGGTGTGTCTCTGACTTAGTTTTTGAGGAAGGATCACTTGTGGGAATGGGGCATACACTAGAAGAAGAGCTTCAAGAAACTCAAGGGTGCAATGTGTGAAAAACTTGTACTGGTGCATCCGCACTCATCCAAGGAGTACGTCATGGCGATGGACGCAAGCGACTATGCCATTGGGCTTAAGCTGATATAGGATCACGGAAAGCGGCTGCAGCCGATTTCGTACAAATCTTGCAAGCTGCAAGGGGAAAAGTTTAACTATGAGATTTGTGAGAAAGAGGTGATGGCAGTGATTTATTTATTTAAGAAATGGAGGTTTTACCTTAAGTTGCGACGCTGCGCGGTCTTCACGGATCGATGCGCCCTAAAGTACGTGAAGAAGCAGCCGAACCTCGCTCACGGATAGACTCGTTGGATGGAGTTTTTGGAAGTAATTTTTTATTACAAGATCTAGTACACACCTGGGAAGGTGAATCCGGCAGATCTTCTTTCTTGAAGGCCATACAAGAGCCTCAATGCCATCTCAGTGCTAATGGGATCTCTAGTCATGCATAGCCTTTTCAAGCATGGCTATGGTGTGGACAGTGAGTTCACGGGTGGTGCGCTGAAAGACGCCACGTGGGATGGATTGTATTTGCAAAGGGGGCGGGAGCGGAGGATTGTTGTACCGGATTATGCACTATTGAAGTAGCTGTTACTGGAGGAGGCGCATGACACCCACTACTTGGATCACTTTGGCTTCAATAAGAGGCTCAAAGCCTTGGCACGCCATTACTGGTGGTCGTCAATGACAACTGATTGCAAGAGATTTGTGAGCAGTTGTGATGTGTTTGTCGACATGAAGGCACAGAGGACCAAGCCACCTGGGGAGCTGCAACCATTCCCTGTACCTGAGAGGCCATGGACAGAATTCTCGCTCGACTTCATTGGCGGGTTGCCTGTGACACAGAAGAGCAACAACATAGTGTAGGTGGTAGTGGACCGGTTTTCCAAGATGGCACATTTCATTGCATGCCCAGAGAGCATTATGGCTGGCCAGACAGCTCAACACCTCCTCAGTCATCTCATCAAGCTACATGGAGTGCGGTAGTCGGTGGTCTCAGATCACGATCCACGCGTAACTTCGCGATACTCAAGAGACATCATGGAGAAGCTGGGTACGCGGAGGCAATTGACCACGTCATGCCACGCATAGAGCGATGGGTAGACAGAGTGCACTAACAAGACATTGGAGCAACTCCTACAGAACATGGTCCCAACAAAAATTGAGGGTTGGGAGGAGAATCTCGGAGTGGCGGAGCTCGCATACAACTCAGCAGTCTCAACATCAAGTCACCGTGTGAGGTGGTCTATGGCCACAAACCACCAAGCCCAGCCTCCCTTGCTATGGCATCATCTGTTTTGGTGGTGTAGGGAATTGCTGATGGATATTCCACCACTTGGGATGTGGTGTAGCAACGGATGTTGAAGGCACATGAGTAGTAGAAGTAGCAAGCTCATAAGAATCGCTTTGTGGAAGATCAGATGATGCTGCATTTTGCTAACCTACAGCTGACGGGATTCAGGAGTCCAAAGCTGAAGTTGTCATGGGTGGGTCCGTTCTGCATTCTTGTGAAGCGGTCGGCCATTTCCTACAAGATGGAGCTATCACCTCACTAAACCATCCATCCGGTATTTCACATTCCCCTACTTTGTGCCTTTTGCGACCTAAACACCTTCTTCTAGAGTCAAAGGACACCTCCACCTCTTACTCTCCATGTTGAAGGAAGGGAGGAGTTGGAGGCAGAGAAGATTCCGCTGGACCCCCAGAGAGGATGTCGGTGTGAGTTTCTGGTTAAGTCGAAGGGGTACCCGAGAGAGCACAACTATTGAGAGCAAGAGACCAGCTTCCATGTTTGGGGTACCAACACTTTTCTCCAAGACTACCTCGGACATGCCGGGACGTCACGTCTTCGAGGGGGGTGAATGTAATGGGGTGCCCATCTTTTGGTGGCATAATTGAGGCCTCAACCAGGTTTGAGGGGCATCTGGGCAATGTTTCGTTTAACATGAAATTGGCTTGCGGTCAAACTCGACTTTGCTTGACCGTGGCTGTGGGATAAAAAGGAGGAGGAATGGGAGCCAACGTGCAAGCGAGCGCTGACGTGGAGTGTAGGCTTGCTCTATGGGTTTGTTTTAAATGAACCCCCACGCGGCATTCGGATCACGCAATGTGAGGATGGCTATCACCCCCTTGGAGAGTATTGTGTGGGACATGCTATCCGCTGAGGGGATCTCTCTGGAAAGAGCCCTCGAAATCAAGTGCAGTCATTGGGAGAGCCTGGCATGGTGACTGTGACCGTGCCACAGTCGTAGTACCACCAATGGCGTGTCAAACACAGAGACCACACCCACCGCCGGGAGGCATACGGGAGCAACGAGGCGGCTCGTCGAGTAACAGGATGGACCATCAATTGGGGCAATCGATGGCCGTGGACTTCTTACACAAGGCACTAGTTGCATGTCAATCACCGCGTTCACGTGCACGTAGGGCACCAATTAAAGGTGCAAGAAGCTTGTTGTAGCAAGCTAAGAGAGCAATAGAGTGAGACCTGGGCTAGCCTGCCAAGAAATACATGTACCTTGTTTTCTGTTTACTGCAATTAAACTTTCTTTTCCTGCTCTAGCTTCCAGATTTCTCCAAGTCTATCTTTTTGCTGCAACTGTGCTCTTTACACACTAAAGCCTAATCTCCAGAGAGCACCCACTCTCACATCCACCCTCTCCCCTCCCTCCACCCTACCCCTCTCTCTCTTTCACTCTTTCTCTCTCCCTCTCTCTCTCTCTCTCTATCTCTCTCTCTCTCTCTCTCTCTCTCTCTCCCTCTCTCTCTCTCTCTCTCTCTCTCTCTCTCCCTCTCTCTCTCTCTCTCTCTCTCTCTCTCTTTCTCTCTCTCTCTCTCTCTCTCTCTCTCTC
>SZWC01007735.1:59828-64828 GCA_023375785.1 Penium margaritaceum | reverse complement strand
TGAATCAAATCAATTCAGTGATTGCAATTTTGCCTTTATATTTTAGTTTTTGAAAGGAGGAGAAGATTTTATTTGCTTTTTGCACATTTTCGTTTTTTTAAAACATGTTGTATTGCATGGTTAATGTTCACCAATAATCGGTTTAAATGTCCCAATTATACAGAAAATATTATTGTTTACCAAAAGACCATTCTCTCAGCACAACCCGCTTTGGTGAACTACATTGTAATGAAATTAAGGACTTGTTGTTTTTCTGTTCAAAAAACACTTGAGCATACCCTTTATTGTTGAAACATGAAACATTCTTTTGTCGCTTATACAATGTTGTTCAATTTTAATTCTACTGCTAACGATATAAATAACACTATGTTCAAGTTTTAAAAGTAATTAATTGTAGTATTTGTCTCTCATGGAATATTGTTCCTTTTCAGATGGATTTGAATTTTCAAGATGACAGAAACGGGCAACGTATCTTAGCATATTTTGTAAGTTTAAACCAATTTTTCCGTGTAATTAAATTCAAGTCAGATTCATATCTTATATTGAAAATTAAATAAAAGAACAATTCTTGACATAGAGTGATCTAATTCACGAGAATGTCACGTGTTTAGCACCTTGTGAAGAGATAACAAATTAAAATGTAATGCGAAGCATAAAATAAGAAAAAACAATACAATACTTGATTTTTCGGACTCTGGAGACTTTTTTTTGATACAATCATGAAGATTGAAATGAGTTTCTTTCTTCTTACAATCATTTTCTGAAGCTTCTATCATACGTGTCAAGAAAGAGAGCGTGAAATCCGAAAGTTCTAATTTTAAAATCAATGTGAAAGCTTCTGTTTGTTCAAAATGATGAGAAGGAGATCAAGGAAAGGTAGTTAACAATTTTGATTGCAAGAGAAAAAACAGAAGACTTGTGAGGCCGAATATCAATTCTAATAATTACATCTGCTCGCCATACACATGATCACGATGACTTTGCATCGATGCTCACAATCCTAGACATCATCAGCTGGCCACGAGTTTGGCCAAGAAGAGAATACATAATGTGCGAAATCCGTACCTGAATCACTGTTGCAAGTTACCTATAGACATCTCACTATTGTCTATATGATCAAAACGTTAACTAATATACTTCGACAGGAACATTAAAAGAATAAATGGTGGAACTTCCATGGCTCTTGTGTAGTGCTAGGTCTTGGAATTCTAAACCTTTGATGGGGTAACAAGCTTTTCATAGAACGAGCTCCCATGCGCTAATGGGCCTTGCTAAGTCTATCAAGCCTGTGAATGCTTTGACGTGACAGCATGAGTGACCAAGGAAACAACGGAACTAAAAACTTGATGTTGAGTTGTTACGATCATTGAAATCTACACAAGGGAGGGTTTGGGGGCTAGACACTCATGGTGTGACCATGAATGTGTGAAACATGGGGACTCCTTCTCAATGGTGTTTTATGGAAATCAAAAGGTTGTGGTAGAATGGAGGCACTCGTAGGTGTCACTAATCATAACATGAAGAGTTTCAATGGAGAGGGCAGAAGTGGAGGATTCTGTGAGGGCGTAGGTGGTGGTGAGAGAAGGAAGTTTTTGGACAAGAGTGATCAATTGAAGATGAAGATTGGTCAAGAAGTTTGAAGGAAACCATGATTCAAGACAAGGTGGAGGCCTATGGCAGGCCGATGGAGAGAAAAAGTGAGATGTAGGCAAGGAAGGAGAACAAAAGGTAACATCGAGACGTTTTTTGGCTTGTTTTCAAGTACAAGTAGACATCTTGAGTGAAGAGGAGAGAGGGGGGATAATAAGAAGAAAACAAACGGAGAGGATAAACGGGATGGTAGGCTAAGAGGATAAGGAGAAGAGGAATGAGCAGAGGACAAAGGAAATAGGGTTGTGATGATGAGAGATGAGGGTGGGGTAGAAATGGTAGGTCTTGGAGGAGGGAGAAATGAGGCAGAATTAATCAAAGGAATTTTAAACACTAGAAGACGTATGTATACAGGATAGTGGTGTATTGGTAAGCTTCTAAGAAGGAGGATACCAGTTAAACATGTTGAATGGATTGAGTTAGAGTTCTGTGGGTGGAATGGGTAAGGGGGTTGAAGGGGGGGCGTTGGGGAGTCGAGGGTGAAGGGCTGGTTTGAAAGTGTATATCGGGAGTGTATGAGTCGGTGTATGAATGGTTGAGTTTTTTTTATGGATAGAATACACTTGTGTAAGATTAAAGTAGTTTAAGCTTCAAATGGATTGGGGGGGGGGTCTTGTTGGGTGAAAGTGCATATGGGGAGTGAATTTGGTGGTGTAAGAATTGGTGAGTGTGGTGTGGGTAAAGTGGAACACTAGTGTACAACTAAGACGTAGTGATGCTGACTTGAGGTAGGAGGGGAGGGAATGTAGGAAATTAGAGTATGATATGGTGAGTTAGTGTCTTATAGGTTTGTTTAGTGGTATACATTTTGTCTGGATTACAAGAGAGGACTGTGGATGGTGGAGGGAGTTTGGAGTGAAAGTGTATGTAGATGTGTATGAGGAGATGTGTTTAAAAATTCTAAGGTGAGGGTTCATGTGTGCAATTGTGTTTAGTGGCGTCTAATTTGTGGGAAAGTTCAAGAAAGGTGGACACCATCTTTTTGTGGGTTGAACTAGAGGTGGATTGGTGGAAAGTGTGGTAGGGGTCTAGGGGTTGGGTTGAAAGTGCATGTGGGAATGCATGAGGAGGTGAATGAATGATATTGAATTCTCTGGTGGTATGTGTCCACATGTGCATTGAATGATGTAGGATGAGGTGAAGGTGGATGAGAGGGGGTCGGGGGTGTTGGGTGAAAGTCCATATGGGGACTGGATGTTGAGGTGTAAGATTATTCGGGTGTTTTTCGTGTTTAAGAGGACACTAGTGTATAACAAAAGTTGAGGAAGGCTAGATGTATCTGCCAGGGTGGGGGGCTGAAAGTGTACATACTTCTAGTTTACAAAAAACCATTGATAAAAGATTCATCAAGGCTTGAGGTAGGTGAGAGTGGGATATGCAGTGCACAAAAACAGCAAAAATATAATTCCTCAGCATTAAATCTTGAAAACTCCTTAAGCGTTAAAGACATCAGCAGAAAAATATTCTCCTGGCATGTATCGAAACAATATTCTGCTATAGAATTTCCTTTCAGACTTAATCGCAAAATACTAACAAATAGCTTTCTGATGTATACTTGACCATAAACTTTCTATATGTCCTTTGTGTCTGTTTCTACACTAACTCAGTTGTGTACTACGCCTAGTTCTAAATAAACTCTGGCACCGAACTCATCTTCGCACATCCTCTTTACCGGCTATAAAAATGTTCACCTGTCGCTAGACCGGTAATGCCGCTCAACCGGCAAACTAGCACTCATCAGGTAGTCATCCAAAACAATTGCACCAGTCAAACTAACCGACTGGAAAAAATCCTCGCAATAGATTCCAATAGATTCCAACGGGGTGATTGAACGACAGTACGAGACAAACAACCTTGGAATATATCGAATGTAGGCCAAAGTCGTATGAATCACGATCAAAGGTTAGCGTCTTCCAATAGACGATTGTAAAGCATATAAATGTTGTATAGAGTTTGTTCATGAGCAGGCGCCAATCGTTGATCTTAATTCATCAACGATTCTTAGGTGGTCATTGACTTTTTCAATTTTCTTCACTTCCCGGTCAATTGCGTGTTATTTGTTGTTCATTTCCACATGCTCTTGCCACATACACATGTTACCTTGAGGGGGGATGGGGGATGGCATGCTGAACCCAAAACCAGATCACAACCACCCCCACCCCTTCCCACCCCGCCATCACCAGTCAAGTTTATATGGGGGATGCATGCGCAAGTGCATGAGTCTTGCACTTAATGTCGGCAAATGAGTACAATAGTGAAATCTAAAAGTTGGTAGAGCGTTCATTTGCCGGAATGAACGAATTTATGCCTGCGGCATCAACCCACAAAATTGGTTGTACACCTCCTAATACAATCCTCACGTATAATTCAAGGGATCACGAGGGGGGTGGGGGAAGGTGGGGTACCTGGGAGCAAATAGGGAGCATTATTATTATTAGAATAAGAACTACAGAAAACCATCAAAAAGATAACTCCCCATCTTCCGGCTTCTATTTTGTTCAAAATAAGTGTTTGGAGACCAATGTATCTTCAATAACAAGAACAATGTCTCTTTTTTAGCTTCAGGAAGTTGTGGACTTCCATGATCTTCTCACCTTATATGTGAACAGTTGCTAAAGTATAGAATTATCAAAGAAGAAAAAACCTCCAAAAAAATAGGAGAAACCCATGAGACTTGTGTAAACATGTACTTGCTTTTGGTATGCATCCTTAGTATAAATGAAGGAAACTTCCTAAAAATGATAAATGATGCAAAAATCCTTTCTGAATAGCTATGATGGAAACATAGAGTTTTTTGGGTTTTGAAGGTTCCTATTACCTTCCACTTTCCACTGTAGGCATTTTAGGAAGTTTCACAGGGGAGGGCAAAACAGTCATTGTGGCCAAGCATGTTAGAGAAAGGAAAAATAGAAGCAAGGAAAGGGTCAACAGGACGAGGGCCCAGATAAACGTCATCCACGATAACAGGGAGGAAAAGTCGGTTGGATAAAGAACTGGTCGGGAATGAGTGTGGTGTGGAAGGAGGGATGGAAGGGTGTAAGACATGAACAATTATGAGGGGGGAGAGGTGATAGGGAGCAATAGGAGAAGAGGAAGATTCGAGGCAAACAAGGGTGACATGGTAGAAAGGAAGACTGGAAGCAGAGAGGGAAAAAGAGACTGAGGGGGAATAGATGAAGGGAGAGAGAAAGAAGGAAAAGAGTGAGGGGGAGAGAAAGGGGATTCAACCAAGGAAGAGGGAGAAGATAAAAGACACTTTATAAGAGGGAGATAGGAAGAGAGTGAGAGAGAAAGAGAGAGAGAGAGAGAGAGAGAGAGAGAGGGGAGAAAGAAAGAGAGACAAAGAGAGA
>SZWC01007735.1:21861-33771 GCA_023375785.1 Penium margaritaceum | reverse complement strand
CCTCTCTCTCTCTCTCTCTCTCTCTCTCTCTCTCTCTCTCTCTCTCTCTCTCTCTCTCTCTCTCTCTCTCTATCTATCTCTCTCTCTGAGGTATAGTTAATCGTCCCCTTATTATGCACAACACAATTAGTGTATAAGACATACATTTTGGTAGTTTCCCGGTAATTATGTTGGGATGTAGTCATGTTATGTTCACATGGAGAGCTATGTCGGTTCTATGTTTGCCATGAAACCTGGATGTAAAGAACTAAACGTGAAGAAAAACCACAAGACATAAAGTATGTTTCCCTTAGTAGACATGTTTCTGTCTTCGAAATCTATGCACATTTATTTGTAGATGCCGGGAGAGGACATGTGTCGCTCGAACATAATGTCGAAATAATCGTTGCTATCGAGAATGATTTTGCCATATGTTCCAAACTCTTTCTTTACCCCCCTCGCTACCGGAGTTGGGCCTCTCCCCCGCACCCCCCCAAATCCAAAAGTGTATCGGGTCTTTGTAGCGGGGCGTGTATTGTGATGAGCCTCGAGTTTTTTCACTAGTTTAATGTGTACTAGTATAAATTTTGACATGTCCATCGGATACACTCGACCAATAGATTATTACCAATGGGGGGGGGGGGGGGAGAGTCCGTGCTCAACCTCCCCCCCCCCAAAAGGCTAGAGTGTATTGGGAGACTGTAGCTGGTCAGTGTATCTTTGTTTGTACAATGGACAAAGAAAATACACACTTGTGTATTCGACGTCGATAGGGTATCGACAGACCAGCACCGTCGATCGTCGATCCTGACCCTCACTAGCCGTCGATGCGGAGGGTCGACCGGAGTATTGTACACAAACGAGTTATGTGGACTTGTTTATCATGTACATTAGTGTTTTTTTTTTGCCAATCACGTAGACTGGATACACTGACCAGCTACACTTTGCTAATACACTGTACCATTTTGGGAGGGGAGGGGGGAGGGCAGGGGTCATCCGGAGTCCAAGCTCCCCCCCCCCCCCCCTAGATAGGCCGAGTGTATTGGCGAAGTATATCTGGTCAGTGTATGGATTTTGTGTGATGATGGACAAAAAGTTCCACTATTGTATTCTCATTCGATGGCATCCGTACACATGACAAACAGTCACCACGTAGTCGGGAGTTTCACTCCCCCCCCCCCCCCACAGATGACTGAATGTATTAGGCCAGTGTCTCGGGGCGTGTATTGTGTTGACCATGTATTTTGTTCACTAACGTACAGTACATTGTTGTATCTTCTTACATGTCTATGACGTATCCTTTGATACACGCACCATATACATTCGCCCAATACACTTTGATGATTTGGGGGGGGGTGGGGGGGTGGTCTCCGACTGATCCCCCCCCCCAAAGGTTAGAGTGTATTGGTGAGGTGTATCTGGGCAGTGTATCTGGTTTATGTGGTTGAAGCATAAAAAATACACTAATGTACAGGGGTATAATCGCTTGTGCAAAGTCAAATCCATCGATGTACAGATATGAACGATCAAGATCTAACCAAAGAAGTTCGTAAATGGCAACAATAAACGATCTTCACATATTGAGTGTCGATGTTTGACAATAGACAGTTTTGACGGTTTCGAGAGAGTTTTGTGATATTGAAGCGAGACAATGTCGAATTGGTCACAACGCCGTTCTCCCTCTCCCAAAGTCAAATTGTATTTGAGCTGTAAAACAAGATGTGTATCGTACAACATCCAAGATTATGCATTAGTGTATCTTTGCAAATGGTTGGGGTCCGAAAACCCCCCCATGAAAGAAGGCAACCTGCTGGGTCCGGCTACCGCGGGGCCCAGCTGGAGCACGGGCAACCAGAAAAAAAAACCCAAACCCCCAGATGTGACTTCGGGAGGGTTTGGTTCTTTCATGTTTTGGGTCAAGTCATAGGCATTGTTATGCCTTACAGTTTTAACACATTTCATATACAAGTACAAATGTACGTCTGTTTTTGCGAACTGTAAGTGGAGTTGTAAAACACTTAACCATGGATTTTTTCATGTGTTTAGTTTTTTTTGGCTTTGGTTGACCAGCTTGCTGAGATTGAGGACCCTGTCAAGGAACGTGTTCTCATACTGACCATCCTCTCTGGCCTTCCTAGCAGCTACACTCCTCTTATTGTTGCCCTAGACCGGCGTGGCGATAGGCTCTCACACAAGGATATGGAGGAGAGCATGTTGTTTGAGGAGGAGCGCCGCAAGAAGGGAGAAGGAGGAAGTGGACTGGACGTAGGTTACCAACATGAGTCACGGAGGTGGTGCTACATCAACCAACGGTAGTAAAGATGGAGGGAAGAAGAATAGAAAGTTCCACTGCTGCAAGAAGTCAGGCCATTGGTTGCATGAATGTCGAAAGAAGAATGCAGACCTTGCGACTGGGGTGGGAGTGGGGAAACAGTCCGACGCCTCCACCAACACCGCTGATTGGGAGAGTGGATTCTTGAGCATCATCTGGGTCTTGCACGTCTCCGCCAACATCACCTTGTTCTAGATCATCGAATCGGGAGCCACTTCGCACATGACCTGTCGTCGGGAGTGGTTTTTTGTATACACCGCGATTGAACCTTGCCGATTGTACATGGGTGACAATCATGTGCAGATGGCGGTGGGAGAGGGTGTGATTGTCTTCTGTGCTTCTTTCCAGAGGAATCACGTAGAACTTCGTGTGAAGGGGGTGCTCCATGTTCAGGGGCTGACAGCTAACCTCCTCTCGGTTTCATCTCTTATCTCCCAAGGCCTGCAGGTCCGCTTTGAGAATGGTGGCAGCACCATCTCAGCACGCGCGGGCCAGGTGCTTGCAAAGGCGGACAACGACGATGGCCTCTACCGTCTTTTTGTGGCATTGGAGAAGGGAGCTGCCTCAGCAGCAGCTGCAAGAGTGGGAGAAAACAACATTGGCCTGTGGAATCACCGACTTGGACACCTCGGTTTTAGCGCAATCATCTCCATGCAGCAGAAGTTGCACGGCCTGCAGCTGAAGGAGGTGAATCAGCCTAGAGCCTCAGCCTGCAAGAGCTGCATCAAAGGGAAGCAAGCCCTCTCTCCAATTACTAGGGAGGGGAAGGCAGCATTGAGCTTCTCTCTCTTGTGCACTCTGACATGTGTGGACCCATGCCATCACAGTCCTTGTCCGGCAAGCTTTACTTCCTCACGTTCATTAATGACAAGCTGTGGAAAACGTGGGAATTTTTTCTGGCCGGAAACAATGAGTGTTTTGATGTTTTCAGGGCATGGGTGGCTGCTACACAGAATGAGAGTGGCAGGCGTCTGAAGGTGCTTTGCACCAATTGCGGAGGTGAGTACCTCTCCAATGACTTCCACGAATTCCTCAAGAACCGCAGGATCTGACACGAGGTGATGCCACCCACAACAACGCAGCTGAATGGTGTAGCGGAGCGTGCCAACCGCACGCTTATGGAGCATGTCCGCAGCATGCTCAAGGACGCAAAGCTCCCACCAACATTCTAGACAAAGACATTCAACACCGCCGTTTACCTGAAAAACTGGAGCCCGACACGTAACTGTTGCTGATGAAACTGGAGGATGCGTGGAAGGGATGCAAGCCGACTGTCACGCACCTAAAGATGTTTCGGTGTGGTGCATTCATCCATGTGCCTGCTGCTGACCGCAACAACTGGACGGAGGTCTGCATGCCTCAACCATGGTGCAGATGGTCCCGTGGAGACGCTGTGGTGATCCAAGTGCCTTGCAAGGAAACAGAGACGGCTGGAGGAGCTGCTGAACCTGTGCAATATTGCATCTTCACAGGAGTCTTCTGACCTCGAGCTCCTCTTCTTCACTGTTGCCAATGACCCAACAACATTTGGCGAAGCCATGCGCAGTGACGATGCAGCAGATTGGCGTGCCGTAGCAGATGAGGAGTACAAAGCACTCATGAAGAACAAGACCTGGACTCTCAAGGAAGCTCTATGTGGCAGCCGGGTGATAGGCTGCAAGCGGATCTTCTGGCGCAAGCGTGGTGCTGATGGTAAGGTGCTTAGGTAGAAAGCATGGCTGGTTACGAAAGGGTGTGTGCAGACTGAGGGTGTGGATTACAACGAGACGTTTGCACCCGTCGCAAAGTTTGCATCCATCCGTGCAATCCTTGCTCTTGCCACTGCCATGGACTGGGAGGTGCACCACATGAATTTGACACGTGCATTTTTTAAATGGTGACCTTGAGGAGGATGTGTACATGGAGCAGCAGGAGGGGTATGTGATGGAAGGGCAGGAGGACCATATGTGCAAGCTTGTGAAGGTACTCGACAGCTTGAAGCAAGCGCCTCGTGCATGGTACCAAAAGATTGATGAACATCTGGCTAGCCTTGGTTTTCTGCTGAGCAGGGCAGATCATGCAGTCTATGGGCGCACACAAGACGCAAGCCAGGTCGTCATCCTTCTCTACATTGACGAATTTCTTCTTGCCTCTGAATCAAAGTCTCTCCTTGAAGATTCTAAGTAGTCCCTGCCAACCAAGTTCTATATGAAGGACATGGGAGAGCAAAGCTACTACATGGGTCTCCAGGTGAAGCGTGATCAGCAGAAGCAGACCTTCAAAATGTCGCACAGCACTAACGTGAGCAACATTGTCATGTGCTTCAACATGGGAGGTGCACGGAAGGTGGCAACACCACTGGAAGTGGGAAAAAAGCTGAGCCTCATGCAGGCTCCCCACGGCAAGCAGCAGAGAAACCGCATGGAGGCTGTACCAAACCAAGCAATAATCGGGAGCCTCATGTATGCAGCCTTCGGCACGCGCCTCGACATCAGCCAAGCAGTGGGAGCATTGAGCAACTTCTGTGCAGATCCGGATGTGCCACATTGGGAGGCGGTCAAGCACGTGCTGCACTGCCTCAACAGAAGCAGCAGCCTTAGCCTCCCTTTCAACGGCAACAATCGCCCCATCCTCATCGGCTACAGCAACGCAGCAAGGAGATCTACTAGTGGTCTTGTGGTTTTTNAAGCAGACCTTCAAAATGTCGGAGAGCACTAACGTGAGCAACATTGTCATGTGCTTCAACATGGGAGGTGCACGGAAGGTGGCGACACCACTGGAAGTGGGAAAAAAGCTGAGCCTCATGCAGGCTCCCCACGGCAAGCAGCAGAGAAACCGCATGGAGGCTGTACCAAACCAAGCAATAATCGGGAGCCTCATGTATGCAGCCTTCGGCACGCGCCTCGACATCAGCCAAGCAGTGGGAGCATTGAGCAACTTCTGTGCAGATCCGGATGTGCCACATTGGGAGGCGGTCAAGCACGTGCTGCACTGCCTCAACAGAAGCAGCAGCCTTAGCCTCCCTTTCAACGGCAACAATCGCCCCATCCTCATCGGCTACAGTAACGCAGCAAGGAGATCTACTAGTGGTCTTGTGGTTTTTCTTGGAGGAGCAGCAATCAGCTGGAGGAGCAAAAAGCAGGAGTGTGTTGCTCTCTCCTCCACCAATGCAGAGTACATCACTTTGGGAAAAGCAGCAAAAGAAGCAGTGTGGCTGCGTGAGCTGCTGGCAAGTCTTGGACAGCAGCAGACAACAAAAATGACCATCTACTGTGACAACATGACCTGCATCATGCTCACGAAGAGCGCATAGTTTCACGCCTGCACCAAGCACATCAACCTGTGCTACCACTTCGTCCGCGAGCTCGTGACAAACGAGGTGGTGCACATCAAGTTCTGCCCCTGAAGCACGATGCTGGCAGATTTCCTGACCAAGCTGCTGGCAGCACATATCTTTCAACAGCTGAGGACAAAGTGTGAACTTGTGTGATTGTATTCTTGCAAAGTGGGAGACTGATGGATGTAGGGTGCCAAAAAGTGACCAAAATGGGTTTATCAATAAAAATCATCAGAAAGATGCATAGAGGATGTATTTCTGGTTCTGTAGCAATTTACGAAACTTGATTCGGAGTCCGCTTGAGGGAGATATGGATCTTCAAGGTTTGGGGGTAGTGGGTCCAGTTCCAGTGATGGCTCCTGTACTACCGGCACCGATGACGGCCAGAATCATTGGCCAGGGAGGCTTGAAGCGGCCTTCAAGGTAGAAAGGCGACAGGAGGACCTTCAGGGAACTTCAAGGAAGGTCCCCACCAAGATTACTGGTTGTGCACATGGCAGGACTGGTAATTCTCTTGTTTGAGTGTGTGACTGCCACTCATCCCACTAGGCTAGGAGTCTGCTAGTCAAACGAACCATTCACGCTCTCTGAACAAGTTTACATGCTTTTGTTTTTTGTCTCTGCAACCTGCAACTTGTCGCTCACATACTAGTGGTCCTTCCTAGCGGCTCTTGGTGAGCACCAATCCAAATCCAGCTGTGGATTCAGATTCGCGGATCCGAATCCGGAATTCGCAAATCCCGTAGGATTCACGAATCCTGGTGAATCCACTCCAATAACGTCCCACTACAGCTGTTGCTATTGTAGGACATTAAGCGGATTCGACTTGTAAGAAGGCATAGAACTATGGATGGCATAACATACTGTTTTTGCAGTGTTCATGTTCTCGTTCTCAGTGGCTCCAAGCTCTAGAACCGGCCGCAGTGGTACATCATTGGTGCGCCACGTGTCAGCTCCAATGCAGAAAATCTCAGCCTTGTGGTTCCTCAAGCACTCCCCCCCCCAAATCTCCTTACAGTCCGAAGCTTTGCAATCGCGCCCATAGCAGGCGGGTAACAACGAGGCACATGATTTTTCAAGTCTGGCCTGACATCCAAACCCAGCGTTGCACAAGGTTCAGGAACTGACAGTTTCATGACAAAGCACTCATGAATGTAGACAAAGTAGATTGACCACTTTCTTGAACACCGCACGCTTGACGACATTGGTCAGGAAGTCAGCGAGCTGTTGCACAGTCTTGACCCACACAATCCGCATTCTGCCCTCATGCAACAAAGTGCGCACATGCTGATGCTCCACGTTGATGTGCGAGTGTAATTAATGCCATCGTTGTCTCTAATGCGAATGGTGCTCTCATTGTCATAGCAAAGTGTGATGGGCAACGCTGACTGACAGAACTCAATCAGCATCCATGTCTGCCATTTTTCCATGAGATAGCCGTGCTACCAATGCAAAAGTTCCATCCAGACACCTGTCTGGATGGAAATTTCTGGTTGTGCTCTGAGCTTAGTCACTTTTGGTGTAGCCTTCGACAACTATGAGGGCTGGTCACCAGTCCATCAACTTACGTAGTAGGGTAGAGTCAATGTACCGAACCACGCAAATGGTTGGAGAGGTGAAAGTAGTGTAAGGACTGGGAGAACTGAGCCAACATCTTCATGAGAAAGATAACATCCGGCTACGTGGTGGTGACGAGAAACATGAGTGACCCAATGACCCGAAGAAAGGTAGTCACATCCACACCCGTACTGAGTGTGTCGGCATTTGAAGGTGTCAGCATGACGCAGCCATGCGGGGTCATGGGTGTGGAGGCATTGAGCACCGTGGGCAAGAGATCCACAAAGCGCTTGGCCAACGTCTCCACCTAGAATTTTATAGGCCTGATCATGCAATCTCCATGCCTAGAAACACTTGTCTCAGCCAAAGATACTTCATCTTGTATATAAAATCCACTAGGTCAAAGGGCTTCTCCCAAGTCCCGTGGGTCGACTTTGATGAGACATTTGCTCCAGTGGGTCATTACACCACTGCCAGGGCATTGCTCAGTCTTGTGGCTCAGCATGATTGGGAGCTGGAACAAATGGATGTCAACAATGCCTTTCTCTAGGACAAACTTGAAAAGGAAATCTACATGGTACAACCACCTGGCTTTACCGATGGCACCAATAGAGTGTGGCGCCTGCCCAAGGCCATCTATGGGCTCAACCAGTCCCCACAGTGCTGGAACCGAGAGATCAGAGCAACACTAGAAAAAGGGGGTTAAGGAAGGAGCACTGTGGATCCCGCACTGTTCCTTAGTGATCCCACCGGGCCACTTTTTGCTATCCTTCTCTATGTGGATGACCTCTTGATTGCCTCTCCAGACGCTGCATCAGTCAAGGCTGCAAAATCTCTCTTGAGGCATCCTACAAGATGAAAGACCTTGGTCCAGCTCATGTCTTCTTGACAATGGAGACAGAGCGTGATTGCTCACGCCGTACCCTGCACGTCCATCAGGCTGCATATGTCCACAGCCTGGGGGAGCGGTTTAGACCGCTCCTCTCCGCTGTTCCTACAGCCTCTACACCCATGACCGAACGAGGCAAACCATGCTAAAGTCCTCCGACCCATCAAAATTGGGGGAGACGGTGAATGTCACAGACTACCTCAGAGTCATCGGCTCCCTGATGTACCTTGTTATCACCACTCGTGCTAATGTGGCTTTTGCTATGAACTTTCTCTCTCAGTTCCCCCAGTGTCCCAGAGAGGGCCATCTTGAGGTGGCATTGCGAGTGGTGCGTTATGCACTCTCCACAGGTTGCATAGGGCTGTACTTTTGTGCACAACCCTCAATGCTTGTTGAAGGTTTCACTGACAACGACTGGGCACATAAATCTGATGGGCGAAGTAGAACAGGGTACATTTTCATGGTTGGTAGGACAACATTCTCATGGAAAAGTGGAAAACAAGGGTGTGTTTCCCGCAGCATCACTGAGGCTGAGTATGTGGCTCTTGGCGCAAGTACGTATGAAGCTGTCTAGCTTTGTCGTCTACTATAGCAGTTGTGTGTACCCATTTTCTGCATCACTCTGCACTTTGACAATCAAAGCACGAAGGCCATTACAAAAAACAACGACATGCACCACTCTCGCATCAACCACATCAACGTGGAGCATCGCTTTGTTCGCAAGTGCATTGCTCTTGGCATTGTCCAAGTTCCTTGGGTGGACATACGTTCGGAAAGAGCTGATTTCCTCACCAAGGCTCTCAGCCGAAATATCTTCAGAAGTGTTGTCCATGCTGTTGGTCTCATCTGTCCCCATGATCAGGCTGAGGTGCATGATACTTATCTTTCTCTCTGTGTTCCGTGCTCTCACACTCATGTGTGTGCCGTGTTTTAGTGTGTGTGGATTGTTTGCCTGCGGGTCATGGGGGAGTGTTGAAGTCTCGTTGGCCACTCACATCTCTATGCCCTCTTGCCTCACTCTTCATGGCACACACATATGTACAGATTAAATGACTATGGCCTTACTTGGGGAGACGTCACATGAGTGCACCCTAACTGCTAGCTCTGGAGGCATGAAGCAACGGATGTTCTACCCACGAGTGCCCTCTGGCACATGAATGGCCGTCATATGACTATCTTGCTTTGATGTGGCTGATTCTAAGATTCGTGCATTCTGACTGCCTGTCCTTGCATCCTTGTGCCTTGCATCTGGGTGTTTGAAGGAGCTGCATGATTTACCCAGGTGCTGTTCCTTAGGGGGCCACCATGGCAATCCCTAGCTGTGCACTTGTGAGAAGCCACCCTCGGTTTATTCCAAGAAGGCGAGCTCAGGCCCCGGGTGGCGGTGCACGTCGGCTCGAGCGTCTGCTCGGTGCCGGCATGCACTCACCGGACTTACATTCTCACTTGTCATCACTCTATTGTTTGTCTCATGACATCTTTTTGGACACAAATGCTCAGGTGCACATCATTTCGCCACATAAAGAAGAGGTTTCCATAGTCTAAAACGAACTAACGGCGGTGTCCAGAGTCGAAAACAGAAAGACGCCACTATCCATAGTCAAAAACGACATGACGGCAGTGCCCATGTTTTTCGTTGTGCGAGCGAAAACAGAAAAAAAATGACAACTGTACCCACGCCCTCGAAGTCGGACTTCGCCGACTTTGAGGGCGAAGTGGACGACGCTTACACTGGCATCGCCGATGTCAGAAGTAACCTTGTCGCGAGTTTCGGAGGTCGCAAGTGCAAACTCCAAAACTCACTAAACGGTGCGTTGCATCTCGCAACCCCCCCCCACCCCCAATATCCGACAAAACCCCTAGTTACACTGGGGGGTTTAGGTTTCATTTTTTTACTTGCCCGGGCATCTGCCGGGCCCCGCGGCAGCGGGGCCCAGCAGATTTCCTTTCTTCTATCACACGTGTGCCACATCTCGCAAACCCCCCCCCCCCCAATATCCGACAAAACCCCTAGTTACACTGGGGGGTTTAGGTTTCATTTTTTTACTTGCCCGGGCATCTGCCGGGCCCCGCGGCAGCGGGGCCCAGCAGATTTCCTTTCTTCTATCACCCGTGGGCCACATCTCGCAAACCCCCCCCCCCCCAATATCCGACAAACCCCCTACTTACTCTAGGGGGTTTGGGTTATAGTTTTTTGTTTGCCCGGGCACCTGCCGGGCCCCGCGGTAGCGGGGTCCGGCAGATGCCCTTTCGTGCATCACAGCGTGCGCCAAATCCTACAAACCCCCCTAAACCAACGACAACCCCCCTAATTCAGAAGAGGGGTTTGGTAGGGTCATCACGAGCTTGCAGGGAGGTTTCGTCGCGAAACTCAACCTGCGAGCTCGCGGTGACCGGCGAAGCTCAAAGTCAAAATCCATGTCAAATGTCTTATATACAAACCACACGCAAACCACCCATTTGAATAATCACAAACCTCTCGAAAGAGGGATTGTGATTGTTCGATGGCTATGCTCACGTCATCAATCCAAAGAGGCATGCACGCCACATCGCGTTGACGCGAAAACGACGTCGAAACTACGTCTGTACGCGAGACGGGGGCATACCATAATGTATGCCCCCCTTTTGTATTCGCCTATTTTTTAGATCGCAATGAAGTGTCAGTTAAATTCAACCATGATTTCTAACCATAGAATTTTGGAACTGCTTCGTCCAAGGCAAAAGGTGTGTTTTTGGTGTTTCCATTTGGTCGAAATGCCCGTTCATCTTCTTGGTCTGTCCCCATAACATCGGATGTCGAACCATCAAACTCGAGAGCGAAGTCGCACTGGCGAGCTGTGAAGCGAGCTGCGAGCTCGCTTCGCAACTCGCCCGGCCAATCGCGATGCCAGGAGGGGATTTTGTGCATCGGGCGGCGTTCCGATGCTCGCAGTGTGCCACGTCTACGAACAGTCCCTTTTGGACTGTGCACGGAATGTGGAAATCACGTTTTGCCCGCAGTCCATGGGAGACTACGTGCGGAACATGAAACTTTGTAGATAAGTAGAAATTTCACAATTTCGAGAGTGACTCGTCCATGACACAATAAACTAGATAGGTGCTTGAATGGTCGAAGGAAAATAATTATTTTAGTCGAATAGAAGAGACGCTACGGTACTTTCGTTCATCTACAACTCGGGGTCACTGTTCACTCTAAGTGCGAAGGTGGGGGCACCGAACCGGCCTTATGAATTTTCTCACTGGTTTTGACTGCAAGACTTTGTTTGAAGCATGCATTTTTATTGTAGTCTAGCTTTTAGGAAAATCATGAGACGTCTTCGTTTGGGGTCGTCATGTGGCAAGACTCACCAAGAACTCCACGTGTCAAAAAATGGTGGAATCCTTCAATCGGCTGCTAGTCTACGGAACAAGCTCCAAAGAAGTGAGGGCCTAGGTTAGTGCGCATCCCTCACCAGGTCGCACGAGAGGCAGCATAAGACAATCTTGTCCAGACTTGCGCATCATCGTTTCAATCAATCATTGTATCAGAATATGGCACTTCAACATTTAAACCAACGTGGAGGGTTTCGTGCAAGCATAGGGTTGAAGAAGTAAGGAGAGAGCATGGATGGTGGATGGTGTGGAGGGTTGTATGTATTAATCCGGCATTCCACGGAGACTAGTGAAAAGGATTGACAAAACATTCTATCAAGTTTTCAAACGATGTTGCTAGTGTCGAGGAGGTGAAGGATATGGAGATTTTAGCCACATCGAACTTGTCAGCGAGTCAACAAAAATGGCTTGCTTGACTGCCTCGAGCACATGTTCCAGGTCGGTGCACCCTCCCCCCCACCCCCC
>SZWC01007734.1:77157-102973 GCA_023375785.1 Penium margaritaceum | reverse complement strand
CTCGTAAAAGGTTCGTAACGCCACATCATAATCCACATTGGCGCGTCTCCTATTTAACCGGAGAATACAAAGAGAGAGAGAGAGAGAGAGAGAGAGAGAGAGGGAGAGAGAGAGAGAGAGAGAAGGAGAGAGGGAGAGAGAGGGAGAGAGAGAGAGAGAGAGAAGGAGAGAGGGAGAGAGAGGGAGAGAGAGAGAGAGAGAGAGGGAGGGGTGTGATGCGTAGGCACGACCAAGAGGGAGAGGAGGCCAAGTGAGTGAGCGAGCAGGTAGCATTTTGCTCACGGCATGATGGGAGGTATCGCGCGAGAGCAAGAAGGAAAAATGGGGAGTCGAGAAGATTCGACGGGAGAAATAAGTAGAAGAAAGAGAGGGTGAGGCGTGCAAGGAAAGGAGGAATGGACGATGGAGAAGAAAAACAAAGGAAAGTGAGGGGAAAGAGAGGAGGGGTGCCATGTACACAACTGCAAGCAAGTCAACAAGGAAATGGCCCCGTCAAAGGTAAGAGAACCTTCTCCAACTCGTCGATGGACACAAAAAAACGGAGTTTTTGCCAATTTCTCTCTAGCGTGGCAGATAGGTACAAGTGAAAGGATGCTTCGTTTTCCTCAGTCCACACGCCACCAAAAAGCGCCCCAAGGAAGCGTGGAAGAAAAGAAAAGAAGGTTCAAAAAGTGGCCGGAACCCGTCGGAAAGGCGGCTTGTGCGCCCGAATCCTGATTTGGGACAGAACTAGGCTTGGTTGAGACTTCTTTGTTACTATACCTGTATAAGTAGTAACTTTTATGTAGCATTTTTATGTCTCAAGGTTATTCAAGTCTACTCTTCCAGCACTTGCGCCCAGACTTTTCCATTTTTCCTAAGTGTGTGAGACATCACCTCTTTGTTGCCGAGAGGAGGGAGAAATCAGTTTCCAAGATGGAACTCCGCCGAACTTTACCAGAAGGTTAGAAAGTGAGAGGGAGGGGATTAATGCAATGAATTTCTACACAAGACCGGCCGAGGCACGCGTGGGTCAGCGTGGGGCGGCGAGAGAGCACAGGGACGTCACGTGAGGCTATACGACTCTGCAAGGTGAGCGTGGGTGACTGTAGTGGGGTTTGAATGGGTGGGTGCAGGGTCAGTTGGGACAAGAACAAGAAAAAAATGACTACACGTGGAGAAGAAGAGGAGCAAGGGATGCGGCAAAACTTGCGAGGTCAGCATGAACCGGCAAAGAGGTGAGTGAGCCTTGATTTTTTTCTTGTTTTCTGTATTTCCATGAAGGAAAAAAAGAAGAACAAGGAAAAAGAAGAAAAAAAATATGAAGAGGAGTTAAGGAATCTTGTAAAAGTGTGCAAGAAACGGACAGGGAGTTCGTGTGCCTTAAATTCAAGGTACAAGTGCAAGGATTGATTGCAAGAAAAAAACACATCGTGGGAAGAGACTGGTGATAAGCAGAATTTTACAGACATTCTAACGCCTTTTTGTGGGGAGTGTCGAGTGGGGGTGGGTACCAAGATCCACGCATAGTCATTCCACTGCGCTTGTGTTGTCTTTTGGTGTATATTGAACGGGATGCTTGCATTTTGTCTTAGAAGTTTTGTAATGTCAGAGTGGAAAAAAATTGGTTCTTGGTTAGTTGTTTTTTTCGGTGGAAAGTTTTCTTGGTATCAAAGCAAGGTTGATTGGCGCGGTGAACAGAAAACAAAAAACGTTTTGTGGCCTAACAAAGAAAATAAAAACAAATGATAATTATGAGAGAACATAAACCAGTCATAAACAGTCGTCATAAACACTTGCCTTAACTTTTTTTCTTTGTTTAATCGATCATTGATTTGTTATTGTGTGCAAGGTGGGCCACCTTCTAGTTTCTCTTTGCTTGTGTTTGGTTGGTGTTACATGTAAAAAGGAGTGGGGGGGCCCGTATTTCATTATTTTCTTTTCTTGTCATTCCAAGGAAGAAAAAAAAGAGAAGAAAAAAAAAGAGGCCTTGAAAAGAGCCCAAGAAAAAGGAGAAGGGGCCAAAAAAAACAAGAAAGAGAAAACAATATATACATATATACGATCCAAATTCCAATCCTTGAGAAAAATGTGGTGGCGATAGGAGGTTGGGGAGTGGAGGCAAAAGTAGGGAATAGAGTGTTGTGCAGGCGTAAAGTGACTTGTTGTGCACGTGACGTGATTGTCATTGTGATTATTGCGACCCCGTTGGACAAAAGGGAGAATGGGAGAAGTGTCGTTTGTTTGGAACCCATCGTTGGCAGTGGGTTGTTTTTTCGTGACGTGGCACCCCGCAGTCGCGTGAGGTCACCCCAAGGTCACCAAAAGGCGTGACTTGGGAGGGTTGTGCATTCAAAACTGTGTTGCACCATGCACGTTTAATGTTGTGATGTTCAAAACTATTGTGCACAAATGTTGATGTGGTCTTGTGTGAAATTTCACAGTGGCAAATGCACCTACTAATTGTGGTAGCCTTAGGCGGGGGACACCTCCCTCTCCCTATCGGTAGCTAGAATTGGAAGTATGTTCTAGCGCAGGTGTAGTAGTGTGTGAGGAAGTGGTTGGGGAGTTGGGAAGTAGGGTTCCACTGATGAGGAAGTTAGGAAAAGGAGAGTTAGCTGAAGAGTTATCCAAAGAACTTTGTCGGCTCTCCTTAGGAGAATCGAGAAAGGGTGTGGCTGAAGAAGAAAAGAAGGGGGAGGGTGAGGAAGAAGGCAAGGGATCTGGTGGTTCTCCGAGAATGGCGATGCCATTTGTGGCATCGTTAGGAGAACCTGAATTTCATACAGATGACCAGAGTAAAGCAGTGGTATGGGCAAAGAAAGTCCAAAGTCTTTTGGCACTAGGTTTTCAGAATGTGGGGGATGATTTTAAGCTTGAATATGTGAAGAGCTACCTGGGTGGTGGTGTAAGGGAATGGGCTTCTTGAGGCGACTCCGTGGAAATGAGGGATTTTTGGTTGATGTTTGAGGCAAGATTCAAGCCTACCAATGAAGAGGTGACTGCTCGAAACTTACGGATGTTGGATCGTCTCCAACGAACGCAAGGACAGACGACACGAGAGTTAGCAGACCAGATGTGCCACTTGGTAGCAACATTACCGACCAACCCAAAACAAAAAATGGTGGATCATTTTCTTGCTGCACTTGATCTGGTCACTAGACCTGTAGTCATTCCAACGCAGCCACGCACCTAGGAGTCTTGTGTCAGTGCTGTGGAGTGGCATGAGGATCATCCAGGTGGATTACACAACTATCAACAAGACGGACCATCGCAGATGAACGTGCACGCTACAACATGCATACCAGCACAAGCAGGAGTGGGGATTATTCATCCACAATAGCAACAGTAGCAGACACAACAACAACAGATTCAAGAGCAATGGATGCAACAGCAGCAGCAGCCGACGTGGGAGGAGATGCGGCGACTGGCAGCAGAAGTAGAGAAGATGCGACTCCAAATCGCATAAGTGCAGCAGGTGGGACCAGTGGCTCCATTGAACCACGGATGACCTTTAGTGCTCGATGGGCCCCCTCCACAGCAAGGGTCCCAAGTGTGCTACAACTGTAGGAAGGAAGGCCATATAGCGCGCTTCTGCCTAGGAGTAACCCAGCTGCCACCAGCCAACTATGCAGCAGTTCAAGAAATGTCACTTGCTGCGTGTATTATAGCAGGTTTTACACCTGCTGGTGCAATTGTGCCGCATGGGCGTGCTTCTCACTACGTAGGAGCAAAGGAGCCTTCAGCAGCAGCATGCATCATTGGATGTCTTTGAGGCCCAACAGCCACCACAATAGCTACTCTAGCAGTAACACGTGAGGCACAAGGGGTTTTGCCAAATGCGTGTGGTATGGGGGCATCTGCACCAGTAGCATCAACATCATCATCTGCAGCAGTTATGAAGGTTGGAGCACCCGAGCCTTCCTACCCAGCAGTGCATAGAGATCAACTACCGACAAAGCCCGGGAGGGCAGACATTCCTTTCACCTTGGAGGAGGCAAGGGCCATTCAGGCCGGTCGAGTGCAGCAGGGGGCGTCTCATCCAATTCGAGACCGTCGGGCGAGAAATGATCGAGGGCCACACAAGGGAAGTGCAAGAGTGATGCCCAAGGTATCATCGGTGGAGGAAATGAAGACCACACCAGTGAAGGCGAGCATGTGGAATTACATCCATGACAGTCGTGCTATACGAGAGGAATTGGTGGAGTTGCTTGTGGGTGATGGAGTTGGTGGAGGAGAAGGACAACAGGAAGCAGTACAAGCAGCACCAGCAGGACCTTTGGTAGCAGCATTTGGGGAGGAGGGACTAAGGGGAGAAGCTGAGCGAGAGGGGAAGTAGCGGGTTTTTGAGGGTCCGGCTGAGGGGAATGATCAAGAGGCAGCAGAAGTGGCAGTAGCAATTGCAGCTGTTAAGGAGGCGACTGCTGTGGAGAGGGGGCAAGGTTGGATAGGAGGGCGGTGGCTGAGGCGATAGTGGCAAGGGGGAAGACACCTATCTTCTTCGTATGTCTTACCTCTGTTTGGATCGACCTATATGAGTTTAAGGGGATTGTTGACTCAAGGGCCAGCACCACAACCCTGTCGCATAAGGTGGTGAAGCTCTTGGGACTGCTAGATGTGATCGGGCTGAGCAACGTACGCTTCTGGATGTCGAATGGCGGTGAGTTCAAGCCTTGGGCCATGATCAAGGGCGTTCCCATTCAAATTGGTGAGCTAACGCTGGAGGTGGATGTAGTAGTAAAAACAGCCATGAGCTATGACTTGCTTTCGGGAAATGATTGGATTCTCCTTGCAAATGCAGTCATTGACCAGGACAAGGAGTTGTGCTTCCGACTTTCTCCAACAGAAGTCGCATCTCTGTCATTGGAGTGTGGCATTGTGCCACGCAAGGCGCGACCTCCTCTTCAGCAACCGCAGATGGTCACATTCTCCGTCGTAGCACCATTGGCAATGTGGGAGGCAGGGATGGTGCGTGGTGGACAAGCAACAACAGGCTGGGAGCAGGGGATGCAAAATGGTTCGTAACTTCAGTTGGCAATGGTGAGAGTGGGAGCAGGAGAGGAAGAGGTGAAAGAGGAAGGAGAGGCAAGACATAATGCAGCAGAGGAGTGTGTCCACACATATCTGGACCCAACGGTGGACGAGCAACTTGAGCCAGAGCTGCAGTGGGTCTACAACTATGCACATCATAGTCCTGGTTACTTCCAGTCTTACTACTTTAGGCATCCATAGAAGGCTTTTGGCAGAAAAAAGTAAGGAGGAATATGTTGTGGAGCAGCATATGAGGGGAGTATGCAACATGAACCTCGTTGATCTTTCCCAAGTCACTGGTAGACAGTGCAGCAAAGTTACCTCGATCCCAAGAAGCCATAGAGGTACAAGACGCACGCGTGCTACACAACGTCATCGACGTGTCAGTTTGCTCAAATCTCGTGGGCGGATGGCTGGAGGAGAGCGACGAAGTGGGCAAGTGTATCAGGGGCATGCCCTAGGCAGATGACGTAGGCCTTGGGACTACTAGTGAGGGGAGAGCTGATGGAGTAAAAGAGGATGAGGAGGTGATGGCTAAGCAGGTTGTGGATGGAGAGGGGGTAGCTGTTGCTAAAGAGGGAGTAGAAGGAGCTCATATGGATTTTGAGGAGGGTCGGGAGGAAGAAGTTAAAGGTGAAGCAGAAGAAGAGGATAAAGTGGGAGAGGAGAGGGAGGTAAGAGAAGACAAAAAAAGAGATAATGAAGCTAAAGGGGGTGGAAGAGGAGTGGAGGAAGCACAAGAGGGAGGGAGTATGGAAGCAGAAGCTGAAGAGAGGGAAGCAGAGGATAATGAGAGGGGAGCAAGAGACAATGAGAGGGGAGTAGAGGACGATGAGAGAGAAGTAAAGGATGGTGAGAGGGTACCTGAAGAGGGTGATGTGTTGGCTATACCATTTGGTACAAGTGAAGCAACAGTTGGGGAAGCAGCATCCACGGAGGGCCGTTCTCTTCAGCCAAGGACCGTACGGTGCGCAAGCAGTTTGCACGGAGGACGACGGGTGGTTTACACCCTTGGCCTCGACCAGTAAGGGTGGTGGAGAGCACCCTGGTAGATCACCTCACCCATGTCATAGAGAGGCATACAGAAATATATGACCGGAGGTGTCGTCGTGAAGGGTTGGATGCGGATGCATTGGAGTTTGTGCGCTGGAAGTATGATGAGATGAAGTGGGAGCTGCAGGAAGTGGATTCTGCGAGCAACAAGGAGCTGAGAGATTATGCATGGCAAAGGGTGATGGATATGGGGGAAGACACCCGCACTAGAGGATTGTACTTGGGATCCTTCATTGCAGCGGTTGAGGAGGTGATGTATGTCAAGGACCAGTAGGAGGAGCAGGGGAGAGGGACATGCATGCCCTCATCGTGCTGAGTTCATGCATGGGAGGTTGGGGAGGATGGCGTTGGAGACTTGCAAGGAGCAGAGGATGGCATGATAGAAGGCTACAAGATGCTCTCTAAGTTGGCAGAAAGTAAGGTGCAACTCATCCATAGGAAGCATCGCAATTTCAATGTGGGGGCTGTTGTGAGAAGCTACCTTACCGAGCAACCCATTGCTGATCGAGTTGATCTTGCTCAACTCCTCCTAAAAGCACTTGAGGGAATGGGAGGCCTTGTCTCTTAGGAGACTTGGGTGGAGTTTTTAGTCATCACGGACGAGTTGGTGGAGGAGAATGATGACTCCCCCTCTCCATCTTCTTCAAGTGAAGTAGTAGGGTCATATGCAACTGACGAGGTGATTGAGTCTGTGAGTATGGATGAGGAAGCTGACTTGATGAGGGAAGGAGAAATGGGGATTGATGACGAGTTGGAGCAGGACAGAGTTGAGATGGAAGAGGACATGGGGTCACGGGATAAGGCATGCCATACCTTCACTACGCATAAGGATGAGGATGATGGGCCTGGTGCTAGAGGAGGGATGGAAGATGTTATGAGAATGAGGGGAGGAGTGGACTCCACAAGCACAGCAGACACTGGTTCAAGTGATGATGAGGTCAGAGATAAGAACGGACAGGAAGGAGGAAGTGGAGGAGGAGAGTATTTGAGGGAGTAGAGAAATGAGATATTGGGTGAGGATGAGAATAGTGAAGCAACTACGGAATACATCTACAACACAATCATAGCTAAACTACGTAACAAAAGTTTGAGGAGTGAGGAGGGTGTTTGTTGGTATACAGCAGAGTTAGGGAAGCGTCTCCTTGGGGACTGCACAATCGTGCCAATGACCCAGTTGGACACGTTCATTCAGCAGTGGAGACAATGGCAGTGGAGATTTGCAAGGCAAGGAGAGTTACGTCTGATGGAGTGTTTCTTTGAGTGGAAGAAGATGAGGAGGAATTCTTTGTGGAGCATAGCCAGGGTGGAGACCAGCTCTTGCAACACATTGCTGAGTATGAGGTTGAATGGAGGATGGGGCTGCCACCAACAAAGAGCATCAAGCTAGCCTTCCAGTGGGAGGTGAACAACCAGTACTACGTGGACTCCTGGCCACTTGACTGGTTCCTCGACCAGCTTCATAAGGGGTTGGAGGGTATGGGTGATCTGGTGGCTGCCGACACATGGGAGACCTTTGAGGAGGTGATGAAGAGGGGCCCACTGAAGGACAACAGTCTGGCTGCAGTCTTTGGATCATCCTCCAGGTCAGTGCCAAAAATGGCTTCTTGGGTGGACACGGATGAGGAGATGGATGTGGATATTGAGACCGTGGATGTGGAGGGAGAAGCAGTGGGAGTGGGAGAGGCTTTGGTGGTAGAAGCAGTGGAGGGTCAAGGGGGTTTTGAGCATGTGGTCTTTAGAGGAGAAGGAAGTTTTCATTACAAGGGGGACTGTGAAGAGGACAGGGAGCCATATGTCATGGAAATTGACAAGTTGATGAGTGTAAGCTTGGTGCAGGGAGAGATGGGTGATGAGATGATGGCAAGGGACACAGGGAAGAGTATGGTGGAGCAGGGGCTAAGGGCCAGACGCAGCAACAGGTAGTCTCCATGATTGAGCTGGTAGTCAATGATGCCTCCGTGCAGGTCCCAGTTTTTGTGAAGCTGACAGAGCACCAGAGAGCCGACCTCCAGGCCTTGTGCACACGCTTTGCGCACATCTTTAGCTCAACGCCTGAGAACATTGGGGATTGTGGTGTAGAGTTTATCATTGACACGGGTGACTCAACACCAATCACCACTCGGCCTTTCAGGATGTCTCCAAAGGAAAAAGAGGTGTTAGACGGAGAGATTCAGGCATGTTTGGACCAGGAAGTGATCAGGCCTAGCTCTAGTCCTTGGGCCTGTTATGCGGTTATGGTCCCAAAGAAGGATGGGGGTTTCCAAGTATGTATTGATTAACAAGCATTGAATAAAGAGACAATGGCTGATGCGTACCCGCTTCTCAGGATTGATGACATCATTGATGTTGTGGGTGGATGCATGGTGTACAACACTCTTGATGCAAAAGCAGCATATCATGCAATCAGGATGGACCCAGGAGCATAGCAAGACAATATTTGTCATGTAGAGGGGGCTCTATGAATTTGTGAGGCTACCCTTTGGCTTGAAAAATGCACCAGCAACTTTTCAATGTGTCATCAACAGGGTCTTCCATGGCATCACATGTGCCGTGCCTTACTTGGATGACATCACCATCTTCTCTAAAGACTGGAACATCCACATCTATGATCTAGAGGAAGTGTTTTCACGTCTAAAAGCAGCCGGGTTGGGTTTGAAGGCGTCAAGGTGCAGCTTGGGGACAGAAAAGGTGTTGTACTTGGGGCACGTGGTGGGAGCCGAGGGGGTTGCAGCAGGTCCGGAGAAGGTGGCCTCAATTGCTAACATGCCGGTACCAACCACCCCAACAGAGGTGAGCAGCTTCCTCGGACTTGCAAGTTACTACCGAAGGTTTGTGAAGGACTTTGCAAAGATTGCCAGAACCTTACTTGCATTGACAAGGGTACAAGCGCAGTTTGAGTGGACGAGAGAGTGTCAGCGTGCATTTGAGCAGCTCAATGTGGCACTCATGAAAGTACCAATCATTGTGTCACCAGATTTCAGCAAGCCATTGATTATTCAAACAGATTCCAGCTACTAGGGGATGGGAGTAGTGCTGGCCCAGAAATATGTTGAGAGGAGGGAGAGGGTGGTTTGTTATGCCAGCGGGGCATTAGTTGGGGCAGAGGTGAGTTACCCACCTATTGAGGAAGAGTGCCTTGCAGTGGTGTGGGTTGTACAACACTTTTGCCCAAACATCCCTGGCTCCAAGTTCACTTTGGAGACTAACCACTTTGCCCTATACCATGAAAAATCCAACATAGAAGCTGGTGCACTGGGCAATTCTTCTACAAGAGTACCAGGTTGAGGTCAGATATCAAAAGGGGACATCTGCTAGGAACGTGGACGGCTTGTCACGACTTCCAATGCAGGCTACGGAGCAGCCATTGGCATGTGAGGGGGAGGTCGAGACTCTCTATCCTCTCATGGGCAGCTTCATGATGCAAGAAACCGAAGCAGAAGTAGTAGATGACGAGCAGCAGACTGAGGGAGGTGAGGCTGGAGGAATGCAAGCAAAAGAAAGGGAGAATGATCAAGGACAATGCAGTAGACCAGAACAGCCACTACATAAGGGGATGCAACAAGTAGCAGCCATGAAAGGAAAAGGGATAGGTGTGGAGGAAGTGGGGGCAGAGGGTCAAAACCAGGACCCCCGGAAAAACGTTTTTGATCATCACTTTGACACCGTATGGCAATAAGAGGAGGAGGAGAAGGCCATTGATGTCACTCATGACGTTAACCTTCTTTATCTTCCTGAAGAAAGGAGATGTAATCTCAGCATGGAGTGATGAGGAGAAGCGTCGGGTGCGGGCGAGAGCTCAAAGATTCTATGTCGAGGGGGATTGGCTCATGCGCCTACCGACTGGACGGTACCCTGCACGACAAGTACCACCTATTTGGCAGCAAGAGGAGATTGTGGTGAATGCTCACAAGATGGGCCCCTATGGGGTGGAAAGGACAGCGTGTATGGTGAGTGCCAACCTATATTGGGCTGGCATTATCCGCACAGTGAGGAGCATTGTGCTCTCTTGCCAAGTGTGTGTCTTTACATAGATGACCTTCACCTTAAAGATGCCTTAGAAGCCCATACCAGTACTGGGACCGTGGCACAGGTTGGTGGTGGATCTCACGAAGCTACCACCGACCATGGAAGAAATCAGTTTGCAAGTTAGAACTCCCCCAAATTTCACCACAAGGTTAGAAAGTGACAGGGAGGGGATTTATGCAACGGATTTCTACACAAGACCGGAGGCCCAGACTACACTACGTGCAAGAGACCGAGGCACGCGTGGGCAAGCGTGGGACGGCGAGAGAGCGTCGGGACGTCACGTGAGGCTACATAGCTCTGCAAGGTGAGTGTGGGTGACCGTAGTGGGGTTTGAAGGGGTGGGTGCAGGGTCAGTTACGACGGGACTAAGAAAAAAAATGAGTAGACGTGGAGAAGAAGAGGAGCAAGGGACGCGACAGAACTTGCGAGGTCAGCATCAACCGGCAAAGAGGTGAGTGAGTCTTGATGTTTTTTGTATTTCCATGAAGGAAAAAAAGAGATCGAGGAAAAAAACAGAAAACAAATTACAAAGAGGCGTTAAGGGATTTTGCAAGTGTGCGAGACAAGGACAGGGATTTCATGTGCCTTAAACTCAAGGTACATGTGCAGGGATTGATTGCAATAAAAAAATATATCGTAGAAAGAGATTGGTAACAAGCAAAATTTTACCGACATTCTAACGCCTTTTCTTTGGGAGTGTCGGGTGGGGCTGGGTACCAAGAGCCACGCACAGTCATTCCGTTGCGCTTGTGCTATCTTTTGGTGTCTAGTGAATGGGCCGCTCGCATTTTGTCTTAGAATTTTGGTAACGTTAGAGTGGAAAAAAAATATTTTGATAAAGGATAGAGTTGATGTATGTCCATCGTTGCGGTTGATTTATACGCGCTGTCCATAGTTGAAACTGACATGACAGCGATGTCCATGTTTTGCACTTTTCGAGCAAGATTGGGCACGACTGTAATATACTTCATGTATTTAACATATTCAACATGGATTTTGACTTCGAGGCTGAAGTCGGACTTCGCCCGTCGTCGCAAGCTCGCAGGAGAGGTTTCACGGCAAAACCTCCCTGCGAGCTCGCGATGACCGTGCCAAACACCCCAGTTAAACTAGGGGGTTTTCCGTAGGTTTGGGGTAGTCAACACGATGCGGCGCATGCTAGGCATCTGCCGGGCCCCGCTACCGCGGGGCCTTATAGATGCCCGGGCAACAAAAAAAAAACCCAAACCCCCAAGTGTAACTAGGGGGTTTGTCTGTTATTAGGGGCGGTTTGCAAGATGCGGCGCACGTGTGATAGGAGAAAGGGAATCTGCCGGGCCCCGCTACCGCGGGGCACGGCAGATGCCCGGGCAAGTAAAAAATAAAACCCAAACCCCCTAGTTTAAAAAGGGGATTTGTTTGTTATTGGGGATGGGGTTCCGAAATGCAGCACACGTGTGATAGAAGAAAGAGAATCTGCCAGGCCCCGCTACCGCGGGGCCCGGCAGATTCCCGGGCAAGTAAAAAAATAAACCCAAACCCCCTAGTGTCACTAGGGGGTTTGTCGGATATTGGGGGGGGGGGAGGGGGGGGTTGCAAGATGCGGCGCACCCTGTCACGAGTTTTGGAGTTCGCAGTTGCGAACTCCAAAACTCGCAACATGGTAACTTCTGACATCAGTGAGGCCGATGTCAAAAGTCGCCGATTTCGCTCTCAAGGTCGGCAGTCGCCGACCTCGAGAGCGAAGTCGAATTCCGTTTTCGGATGGACATTTGAAAACATGGGCACCGCTGTCATGTCATTTTCGACCATGGAAAAGAGCGATCTATTGACCGAAACCATGGGCAGTGGATTGTTTTGAACCTTTTATGAATTGACCATATAATCCTAGTTTATGCTCTGTCCTAACGAGAGGTGTCGGATCTAGGCAAATGACAAAGTTTTGGACCTACCTTTATCCTAGCCTATCAGAGGCTTAACCTAATACCGATGGTCGCAGAAGTAAGCCGACCTGAACGGCTGAATCATTGTCTTTATGCCCAGGCAATTATGGCTGTCATTTATTTGACAAAAGTTTGCCCTGCTTGTTTGTGGTACACTAACGCGCTAGCTTTTACACATTCACAACGGTTTGAATGCAGGTCCTGTTTTGTTCGTCGTAATTGGTTGGGTTCAGCAGGAATGAGTCTGACTCAAATAGCTACAATAATATCATACTTTACCATACACAATTCCCTCTAAAAGCTCACCGTTTAGCCGGAATTTCAGGCAGGTCTCTCACGTCAGGTCGGATTTAGGTGTTTACAAGATTTGCCGGCGGAGTGTTCCATGTGCTGTTGCTGGCCGTCACATGTTTTTTAACATGTTTTTTGTAACATTCACTTGCCTTTTACACCTGTCCTCATCGTCGCAAATTGTCGTGGCGACTGGTCAGGTCATCGCCTTGGAGTAGTTTGCCCAAGATATCTTTGGTTCTTGGTTAGATGTTTTTGTTGGTGGAAAGTTTTCTAGTTGGGTACATGTAGGGATTACCTACAAAATTCGAATGTGTGTGTGCCCTATCCGGCGTTTGGAATAATAAAACTACTCTACGTGGCGTTTGGAAGAATAAGACTCCCCTACCCGGCGTTTGGAAAATAAGACCCCCCTACCCATGAATAGCGAGAAAAACAATTTGTCGATGCTGCATGCGATGCAGCGTCAACATGCTGATGTCATCAATTTTTAACATTCACAAACCCCTCATTTAAGGGGTTTGTGAATGCTAGAGGGGGCGTTTGCCTGTGGTTCACATGGGGGGTCCGAGCGTTGAAAGGGAACCTGCTGGGCCCCGCTACCGCAAAGCCCAGCAAGAGCATGCGCAAAATTAGAACCCTCAACCCCGAATGTATTTCGGGGTGGGGTTTTGTTGGTTTTCGTGCATCTCTCATTGTACTCAGTTGTGTCCTCCCGGCTTGTGTACATCGGCGTGCACATGAATGACGGCAAGACTCAACGCTGTTGGAGTGTCGCTCGGTGGAACCGACGCACGCTGAGGCCCACTCACCGTTCGCTTGAGCCTCCTCCCTCCGGCGACGCGCTCAGCTCCATCGACAGGCCTCCTCGGCGGTCGGGCCGTCGGCGGTCACTGCCACTGCAAATTCTGTTTGCATGCACCGAGCGCTGTCTCTGGTTGTGGCGTTGCGTCTACAGCATCATGCTATGCCTAGGGTCCATGTCTCCTGCTATGTGGCCCTGTTTGGCATCACTGACTGTCGTAGGCACTACTTGGGTTTGGGCAGCCATAACTATTTGCTGCTATTTTTCTAGCTGATTCAGACTGCACGACTGCGTTTGCAGCGTTGGTATAATGGTATGGTCCAGTTTTCAAGCAAAGCGGACGACGCCCGGGTTTTGGGTTGTCGGGCGTCTGGCACGGCTCACCGAGAAAACCCTGCCTGCCAGAAAATAGGTCTAGGACTATTTTCTGATTGGCTGGTTAGCTGAGTAACAAGTTCTACACTAGTGGGGGAGAGCCAGAACTTGGAGGGGTCTCCCATTGTTGCTCATTCTTCATTCTTAATCAGTCACTTTCAGTTTTCAGCAGCTTTCTGGCGCTAACACTGGCGCGTGCGCTTCTGAGTAACAAACCCAGAGCTTCCACACTTAGACTCTAGAGCAGCAGACTGAGGGGGCATTAGACTTAAGCAACGAGCGTGGAAGCCCGCACGCTGCATCAACAACGCTGCTGCCCCAACCTGCTACCTAGGATTTCCAGCTTGGTATCAGAGCTAGAGTGTAGCAGCAGCAGCAAAAGACTGGCGTACAGGTGCCAGACAACGCCGGCGGACCCCCATACGCGCCAGTGCAGGGGAAATGCTGTCGGATTTTTTCCGGCAGCATTGACCCACCTGGTTGCGGCGCCAGACTTTTTCCCACAGCCAGTGGGCCAGGGGAAACGTTGTCGAAATTTTTTGGCAGCACTGACCCCCACGCGTGATGCAAGGAGGTGAGCGGCAGGCCGCGTCCGACACCTGCCAGTGACTGGCACCAACAAGCAGCAGCGGCAGCCAGTAGCAGCAGCCCGCAGTAGCAGCAGCAACGGCAGCAAGCAGTAGCAACATCAGCAGCGAGCAGCAACTGCAGGAGCGAGCAGCACGACCAGCAGGCTGCAGCAGCCGCAGTAGCAAGCTAGAGCAGCAGCCAGCTGCCAGAGCAGTAGCAGCGAGTAGCTATTGACAGCAGCCAGCAGCGGATGCTGCTTGTAGCCCGCAGCTAACCGCAAGCAACGGGCTGCGGGCAGCAAGCCCACTGCTCGCAGCAAACAGCGGGCTCACTGTCCGCTGCCCACAGCAAGTAGCGGAGCCCGTTGTGACGGACGAAAGGAAAAAGAAAAAAAACTAGAAAAAAAATCCCCCACCCCACCAGCTTCTCTGCCGCAGCCACAGCAGCTGCCATAGCTGCCACAACAGCCATAGCGATCGCAACATCCCGCAGTAGCAGCAACAGCAGTTGCTGCTACAACTACAGCAGCCCGCAGCAACCCGCAGCAGCAACAGCAGCAACTGCAGCAACAGCAACAGCTGCTGCAACTGCAGCAGCAGCAGTAGTAGCAACACCAGAAGCAGCAGCAGCAGCACCACCAGAAGCAGCAACAGTAGCAGTAGCAGCTACAGCATGGTGGATACCCTAAATCAAACCAGGGTGTTTGCGTGTCTATAGCGGATTGGACGGAATCCTTGGCCGATTATGCCAAAACCGCGGTGCTTGAGGGTCTCCAACCCCCAAGCCATCCCGTCCAACCGCCCACAGCCCTAGGTGACCCCGCTCGAGCCACGTGGCTCCTTCGACCGGTCGGTGTGGCACTGGCACGCTACACTCCCCCTCGCTAGGAGTAAGAGCCGCCTCGGCAACTCCGGTAATCCCGACGTGGGATTCGAGCCTTGGAGCTCTGATACCGATGTAGCGGATTGGATGGAACGCTTGGCCGACTAGGCCAAAACCGTGGTGCTTGAGGGTCTCCGACCCTCAAGCCATCCCGTCCAACCGTCCAGAATCCTAGGTGACCCCGCTCGAGCCACATGGATCCTTCGACCGGTCGACGTGGCACTGGCACGCTATAGTATTGAACAAAAAAAAACTACAAGAGGTAATCACTTAATCACGATTCTTGCTTGGGGGCAAGAATCGCGAGGGGGATTGACATGCCCCACCGTGCTTTGCTTGATGAGCGGCGCATGCCGCTGATTGAGCATGGTGAAGCGAGCGGGGAGGCTAGTTTTTTTAAACTGCTGGGCGGGGGAGTCATATTTTTTAAGTGCTGGGTAGGGCGTTCCTAATCCACACCCAGATTGGGTATAAGGCTGAGGATAGATTGATAAAATAATCCTGGTTGGCGCTCTGTTCCCATACTAGGTGCCGCACTCCTATTGACTTCAAAATGAATAAATTGACCAGATAATCCTGGTTGAGGCCTTGTCTGTAGCACATGCATCGGGTCCGTCTGGAGGAAGAGAATTCAAGGCTACCTGGTTTCCTAGCCTACCGGAAGCTACGCCCTCGTAGCGGTGGTCGACACCATACGCCGACCTGAATGGTTGGGCTCGATTGGCCGTCTCACCTGACAATATACAAGGAAGCTTCCTAGCAACACTCCCGTTGACCAAGCGTCAGTGCTTGATCAGATGGTGACGACAGTCACAAGTCGTGCACGCAACGGCAAGAGTTTGGCTAGGGGACACAAGACAAAGTGTCTGAATGCTTCAATAGCATTTGCAGAGACAGAGATGACAAATGACAGGTCCATGGCATAAATACCTGCCGCAGCGCACAGCGGGTGTCGCACGCGGCGGTCCAAGAGCTGTCCTAAAACCGGCCCAAAACCACTGTTTTGGCCATAACTCTGCGCACACATATCAGAATGCTACGCCGTCTGAACCTAGACGTGAAGAATCATAAGAAGGACGTTACGACTGGTAAGATGCATGCATCCATCATCAAACAGTGGACACGCAATGCAAAAACATACAAACTGGGCTCATGGCCAGTCCGCCGAAGAACTCATGCAAGCTGTAGAAAAACAGCAGGAAGTCCCGGCAGTGTCCGGGGCTCTGGAACGGTAGTCGGCCAGCTCCAAGCTGGTAATCTGCCACCAGTCATCCCACCGGTGTCACCAGGGCCCGTCTCAGGGATCTGCACGAGTATGGACACGACCGAGTGGTCATAGTAGACTGTACAAGAACGTCACAAATCACAACACTCCCCCATGACCCGATGGTACGCATGTCCATACACGTGCAGCACTGGGACAAGTACAATAGTGTGTGTAAAACAGATGGGACATGGACACACATCCCACACTCAACCACTCTCAGGCACGGGGCCAAGCCCAACAGAACGAATGGCCACCAGGAACTTTCCGCGAGCTGATGCCTTCGTCAAGAAATCAGCAAGCTGCATGTCAGTGCCAACCCACATGACGGAGATCAAGCGTCGCTCCACCAGATCACGCACAAAGTGATGCTCAACCGCAATGTGCTTTGTACAAGCGTGAAAGACACCAGAGTTCTCTGTAATGGCGAGAGCACTCTGGTTGTCGCAACAAAGCACAATGGCGGGTACTGACTGACTAAGCTCAAGAAACAGGCGCTGCAGCCATACCGCCTCAGCAGCCCCTGCGCCCAAAGCAACGTACTCTGCCTCCGACAAGCTACGTGCGATGCAGCCCTGCTTCTCGCTATGCCAAGGCAGAGCGGTACCGCTGAGCAGGAACACGTAGCCAGTACGGCTGCGTCCATCTGGGCTCCAGGCCTAGTCGCCGTCAGTGTAGCCGTTAAGGACCATCGAACAGTGCGAACGAAAGCAGAGTCCGAGGTACAGAATGGAGACCACGTACTGCACCACTCGCACAGCCGCATGAAGGGCTTTGGCATGTGGAGCCTGCGAGAACTGAGCAAGAAGTTTGACAGCAAAAGCGATGTCAGGACGTGTGGTAGTGGCCAGGTACATCAGAGATCCAATCAGACGGAGGTCCAAGGTCACGTCCACTGTCTCCCCCAGCTGTGTGGGATCATCCACCTTCAGGGTATCCTGCCCATGAGGTGTAAGAGGTGTGGAAGCGGTGGGCACTGCACCAAGGAGGTCACTAAAATGCTCCCCCACGACTCATGCGTATCGGGCCTGATGCAGCAACAGTGTCTCACGCTTGCGATCTCGCACGATCTTCATACCAAGAAACACCGATGCAGGACCGAGGTCCTTCATCCTATATGCAATCTGAAGGACAACCTTGGCCTCCTTCACGGCCTCCAGGGATGGAGACGCGATCAGAAGGTCATCGACATAGACCATGATGGCAGTGAACCGCTCGGGCGTAGTAGGATGAAGAGAGAGGGATCTGCCTCGCTCTACACATATCCCGCACGAGTCAAAGTGCCGGTGATCTCCCGGTTCCAACTGCGCGGAGACTACTTGAGGCCGTACAAGGACTTGCACAAACGCCAGACCTTGTCACCATCCTCAAAGCCCGGTGGCTGAGCCACGTAAATCTCCTCATCGAGGGAGCCATGGAGGAACGCATTGTTCACATCCATCTGGTGCAGTTCCTAGTCATGCTAAGCCACTACACCGAACACAGCTCGAGCTGAGGTCATGCGGCCAACAGGGGTACAGGTGTCAATGTAATCAACGCCCTCAATCTGAGAGTACCCCTTGACGACCAAGCGGGCCTTGTAGCGTTCCAGTGAGCCATCCAACGTCACTTTCTTGCAAAAGACCCACTTGACCTGAATAGCCTTCCTCCCAGGCAGAAGGTGGACAAGCTCGTAGACTGTATGTTCTTGGATAGTGCAAAGCTCATCCTCGCAGGCAGCGTGCCAAGCGTCAGCATCCTATGATGCGAGAGCTTCCCTCAGGCGGCCCGGGTGGGGCCCCATAGAGGGAGAGCTTTGCGTTGCAAGGGCACGCGCCTCTGTGCTGGGCCTGACCTCCACAAGATCAGGTGCTGCATCACAAGCGATATGGAACTCGCGAGTGACGAGATCGTGTCCTACGGGGCACACTGGAGGTACCTCTGTGAGCTCAGTGTGGACACTCAGGCCTAGGGCCTTTGTGCCGGGGTCACCACTCGCAATGCTGTGAGAGGTGCGCCTGTGTGCGCGGCCCGACGCTCGCTGAGCTCCAGAATCCAGTGGTCGAAGACGGCCACCAGGCTCACGGGAGTAACCGGAGCTCGAGGGGCGCACCTCAGGCTCAAGGACAGGCACGACCACAGCTGGTGGGGACTGAGGCAAGGCAGCTGATGCCGTGCGAGGAGATGCGTGTGTGGGGGACACGGGGCTGTGTGTGACAGCAGGAGCAGGCAAGGCTGGACTTGACACAGAGGCAGGAGTGGCAGCAGGAGCAGATACAGGAGTAGGCGAGACTAGAATAGACAGAGAAACAGGAGTGCCAGTAGACGCAGGTACTAGCACAGAAGTAGGCGCGAGAACAAAAGTAGGGGCACCTGTGGGACGTGAAACAGGCTGTACGGGCGAGGTCTCCGGACCGATGGTGATGATCGCCGGGTCATCAAGGGCTGGAGACCGAGATGTGAGGGGGGCTCGAACGGACATATCAGCCTGGTGAGAGGTGCTCGCTGGCGTAGACATCTCCCCCATCCGCCGAGTACCCTTACAGGTAGGAACATGTGTGGCGAAGAGTGCCCTGATCGAGGTCAGGTCACGGTATGTGAGAGACTCAAAAAAGAGCGCGTCGCGTGACTCAATGACGCGACGATGAGTAGGCTCCCAGAAGCGCCAAGCCTTCGACCGTGGGGAAATGCCTATTAAGGCACACAAGTAGCCCCGAGGTGAGACCTTGGACCCCTTCTGGTCCTCAGTGTACCACACGGAGGCCAGGGATCCCCAGACGCGAGCAAGGCGAAGGTCAGCACGGTGTCCAAACCAGAGCTCATACGGTGTAACATGGTCCGGAAGCGGACCGTGCGGGAGGCGGTTCCAGACCCAAGTCATGTAGGCGCAATCCTCAAAGACAAAGGACTCAGGGAGACCACACTCAGACCGCATAGCGCGAAGCGCATCCTCCATGGTGCGGTTCCAGCGCTCAGAAACACCGTTCTGCTGAGGGGATTCAGGAGCAGAGAACTGGTAGAAAATCCCATGCTTAGCAAAGAACCCGTCCCTGTCGCCGAGGAACTCACCGCCGCCATCCAAGGGGAAAGTATGTAGCGTGTGACGGGACTGACGCTCGGCCATGACTAGCCAGAGTCGCACTGCAAGGGAGGCGTTGCTCTTCTGATGCAAGGTGTAGACCCACCGCATCCAGGTAAAGTTGTAAGTCAGAGTCAGAACATACCGGCCCCAATCAGATAGGGACTCGACCGGAAGAGGACGGAGAAGGTCTGAGTGAACGAGCTCGAGAGGCCGAAGCGCTCGGGAACGAGAGTCAGGGTAGGTACATCGGTGCATGTTCCCGTGAGCGCAAAAGAGACAGTCGGTCTTGGGTGGCTTCTCGAAAGAAGCTCCATGAAGACCGAGAGCTGGCTATGTCCGAATGAGCTTTGACACAGTATCGAAGCCCATGTGACACAGACGACGATGAAGCAACCGCTAGTGTTCCGGCGACAGAACACTAGTGACAGAGACCCAATCAGAGGAGGAAGGAGTGCAAAGGGAGGAGGTCCAAGAGACGCGATACAGATCATCAACGACTGAGGCACGAAGGAAAACGCTGCGAGTGTCAGTAGCAGTCACAGTCACTGAGTCAGCGGTATGCTCCACAAAGAGACCCATCAGTGTGGAGGCACCCACAGAAAGCAGGCTGAGCTCAAGATCAGGCACAAACAACACATCGGAAAGGTACAAGGGGCCAGACGGACCGTCGAAGCATACAACCCCAACACCATGGACTGGCAAGGACTGACCAGAGCCTGTACGGACGGAACGGACAGACGTGACAGAATCGAGAACAACAAAATCACCACGACGACACGTCTTGTGATGAGTGGTACCAGAATCAATGATCCAAGTGCCACCGAAGTCATGACTGGTGGACGTCACTGTACAACGGGCAATGGAACAATCGACATCAGAGGGACGCTGAGCCGTTAGTGGGGAGGAACGACGCATGGCACAAAGATGAGACTCATGAACCCAATTGGTGCAGTCAGGCCCATGATCATCACATGCTGACTGTGCTCCCCCACACGCATCGTCACGACCCACAAAAATGAATGGACAGACAATCTATGGACCACCCGACAATGACAACACACTCGCACCTCCCTGAAAGCGGAGTGCCAGAAGGTGTCGGAGCTCAGCGATGGTACGGTCGCGTGGGTCCAGATCACTGCTACTCGCCGGTGAGGAAGCGGGAACAGCTGCAGTTGTGGCCGCCACGCGTCCGGAGGATGGCGAGGATGACGTGCTGGATGTGGAACGGAGAGCGTGTGCAGCCTGGAGCTCACAAGTAATCCGCACCCAGTCAAGCGGCTGCTGGTACTCGGTGTAGGGATGGGCACCTCCACAGTTGTAGCAGTGAACAAAACGTCCACCGTTACCACTAGATAATGACTGTTGCTATGACTGTTGCTGACCTGATCCACGCCTTCCCTTCTTCATCTTCCCTTCAGCTGTTGCTGCAACACCCTGTGTCTGAGTGGGTGTGGATGGGGCGAAAGAGGAGGAGGAAGATGAGGACGTGATGGAGGATGAGGAAGGAGACTACAGGAGGGAAGATGGTGGTGATGCGACGACTATGGCACCAAGGGAAGTCTCCTGATGGGCCACGGTTGCCTCACGGGCTGAAGTCACCTGGAGGAAGAGCTTATGCACCCAGGGGAGAAGGTGCAGAGTGGTTGACAAGGGCTCGAGGGCAGCGTCGCTGTCACGTGTGAAGATGTCAGTGTACTCACGGCGAACTCGGAGCATCATCGTACGGAGCACCCATATCTGTGTGCCTCCTGAGGTCCCAAGGCGCGTGTAGATGCGCATGGCGCGTCGCTAGTAATCGGCTGTAGGCTCTGTAGGTCCCTGGCGGAGAGTGGCGTGCGTCTCTGCGGCCAGTAGGGATAAGGCCAAATCCCAACCTCCGCGTGGATCGACGCCGGTGCCTGTGCCGACCTCGCCAAGGAAGGGGCGGAAATCGACGACGGTCTCGTGTGGCACGGTATAGAGGAGTCCGCGCATCGCCCTGGCTGCTGTCAGAACCTATGCTGGGTCTATAGGCCGATACGGGCTGTGGTAGTAGGGCCAAACTCCTTCGAAAGTAGCCCAAACCTGGAAGAGGATCTCCTAACAGTCGGAGCCGTCTTCACTGATGTACCGTGGAGGTGGTGTCTCAAAGTCCTTGGGTTGTCGCTCCGTGGGGAGAGCAACCGCAGGCCGAGGAGAACATAGGACGGGGAAGACTCCTGGAAGGGGATAATCACCGAGATAGTCGGGTGACGATCGTATCGGAGGAAACCGAGGAGATCTGGTACCCATATGCAGCTGACGAAGGCGCTCTTGAAGAACTCGAATCTCATGATCCGGGGAGCCGCCTGTGATGCTTGGCATGAGTGGATCGTCATCCAGGAGGTCGGGAGGTGGTGGGTCAGGTCTAGCTCCTGTCACGGGTGCCTGAGCCGACTGTTGTGTAGAGACTGCGACGCCGGCAGCTCCCTCGAAAACCTGCCGTGGGACCGTGGACTGGGCACGCAGAAGCTCGGTTAGCGTGCGGATGGCCTCAGTCTGCTCCCGCTGTAGGCGACGTATCTCATCCTCCTGGCTCCGCAGGTGCTCAATGGCCTACGAGCGTGGGCTCAGGACTCCAGAAGAAGAGGAGGAGGGATCACCTGTCCCCTCCCCCTTGTTGTCAGACGAGTTCATGTCGCCTCTCAGTAAGGGTCGACAGGTCAGGTTTGTTGGATTACAAAAGCGTCAGTGTTTCTCGAGGAGTTGAGATGCTGGCAACTTTTGACTGTCCGGCCAAAAATTTGGCCAAGTATGGTACTGACGTCAGCACGACCTGATGACGTCAGCAAGCAAAAATGTTGACGTCAGCTTGACTCCCCCTCCTGCCTCTCTCCTTTTTTTTCTCTCGCGCTTTTGCGCAAGCGTGCAGCCGCTCTGCGGTGGCTGCGCGGAAGCTGCGTAGTAGCTTCCGCTCAGTTGCTGCTATAGTTGTGCTGTCAGCTAGAGCAGCAGCTAAGTGGCTGCGTGCGCATCAGTGGCAGCAGCGGCTGCGCAAAGCTGTTGCTGCTGCTACGCGCTACGACTCCTGCTCGCTGCCGTCGCCGCGCGCTATTGCTCCCGCGCTGCTGCGCTGCTCTTGCTACAGTTGTTGCTGCTCTACTCTTTTGTTGCCGGCGCGGCTGCCGTTGTTGCTGCTGCACAGCTGTTGCCGCCGCCGCTGCTGCTCTGCTACTGCCGCCGCTGCTACTACTCTACTGTTTCTGCCACTGTTGTTGTCGCGGTCGCCGTTGCGGCTGCGGATGGCGGCTACACTCGCTGCCGTAGCTACGGCTACGACGCTGTTGCTGCCGCTGCTACTGTCGTTGCTCTGCTGCTATGCTACTGCTGGCACGATGGCAACGCCGCTGCTACGGTCTCAGGTGGTGGGTGTGGGCTGCGTCGACGACAACCGGGTGTCTTCGACATGCCCCAGTGGATCTCCTACAGCGGTGACTCTCACTACTGCTACTCTGCTGCGTCTCTATTGCGCAGCTCAGTGAGAACTGTCTCACTGCTCTGATACCATGATATGCAAGGAAGCTTCCTAGCAACTCCCGTTGACGAGGCGTCAGTGCCTGATGAGACGGTGACGACAGTCACAAGTCGATCACGCAATGGCAAGAGTTTGGCTAGGGGACACAAGGCAAAGTGTCTGAATGCTTCGATAGCATTTGCAGAGAGAGATGACAAATGACAGGTCCATGGCATAAATACCTGCCGCGGCGCACAGCGGATGTCGCACGGGGCAGTCCAAGAGCTGTCTTAAAACCGGCCCAAAACCATTGTTTTGGCCATAACTCTGCGCACACATGCCAGAATACTACGCCGTCTGAACCTAGACGTGCAAAAATCATAAGATGGACGCTACGACTGGTCACATGCATGCATCCATCATTAGAAAGTGGGCACGCAGTGCAAAACCATGCAAATCGGGCTCATGGCCAGTCCCCCAAAGAACTCTTGCAAGCTGCAGAAAAACAGCAGGAAGTCCCGGCAGTGTCTAGGGCTCTGGAACGGTAGTCGGCCAGCTCCAAGCTGGTTGTCCGCCGCCCGTCGTCGCACCGGTGTCACCTGGGCCCGCCTCAGGGATCTGCACGAGTATGGACACGGCCGAGTGGTCATAGTAGACTGTACAAGAACGTCACAAAGCACAACATCACCTTTTTAGATTCCCAAAAAATTTAGCGGATGGCTGTGATGGTCCTATCTCCCCTCTACTTGATTGGTTGTCCTGTTCTATACACCATGGTCGATGCTAATGAGCTGATGACAACTCAATGAGAGAATACAACATATTTGAAAAGTTTCACAAACAGCGCGCCCGTTGTAATCGCGTCGTCATCGCTGCTTATAGCTGGAGGCTCTTATGTTACATCGGAGTATGGCTTTAGTCAGATAAGCCGGCCAGACCAATCTAGTAGTCATAGCTGACTGTCACACATTTGGAAAACTAGCTTTTGTATTTGGCTATTGTCATACTTACCTGCCGTCGTCGTCGTAGCTTGTCTTGGCGACTGGTTAGGTCGTCGCCGGGAATAAGTTTGCCCCTTCAAAATTTTGAACCGACCTGGTTCCTCGCTTATTGCAAACGGAAACCTGGCTGCGGTGGTCGAAGTTTTACGCCGACTTGAACGTCTGGACAGGTTGGTTTGACGTCCGGACGATCCATGCCGTAAGTGTTTGAGAAAGAATCTAAGTCTTTGTTTTTGCATCACTGGCCTCCTTAGCCTTGCCATACTAACGATGGTTTGAACCTAGGATCTTTTTTCTCTCGCATGATAGATGATAAAAATCCGGCTTCAAATTAATGTGAAGAAATGTGAGAAAACATTTTTCTTCAGAATGCCGAGGCCGCTCGTGAGGTCGCCGTTCGGGTGGCGTACACTGTGAGGCTTTCACCTCATGTTGGATTAATCTGCTGAAGATATAGAACAGTGGATGAAACGGGCGGCCATAGCTGGGCGTCACATGTATCAGAGGTAGTTTTTTCGAACAGGAGCCTCCCAAGCACACCCATCCTCGACGTCACAGAATGTCGTGGCGGCTGGTCAGGTCGTCGCCTCGCAAAAGTTTGCCCGAAGGGTTATTATGCGGATAAATTGACAAAGTAATCCTAGATGCCTCTTTATCCTTGTACGAGATGTTCTTATTCACATCGAAGATTCAAACCTACCTGGTTCCTGGCTTACCAGAGACGCAACCCTGGCTGCGGTGGTCGATGTTTTACGCCGACGTGAACGACTGGACAGGTCTCTTTGTTGCCCTGATAATCTAGGCCGTCAGAGCTGGAGAATACATCGAAATATTTATTTCTGCGTTACTAGCCTCGCTAGGTTTGCAATAGTGACGATGGTTTGATACTAGGAGCTGTTTTGTCTTGCATTACGAACGGTGAAACTCCTGCATGAACTTAATGCAAAGAAACATGAGAAACCATTGTTTTTCCAATTCCCATGCCGCTCGCAATGTCGCCATCAGGACGGCTTACACCGGAGGGCCTTACCGTCAAGTCGGAGTAATCTACTGACTAGATGGACCGGCGGAAGAAATGGGCGGTTATCACTGGCCGTCACATGTTTCGGAAGTAGTTTCTTCGAACAGGAGCTTCCCAGACCTCCCTGTCCTCGACGTCGCCGAATATCGTGGCGACTGGTCAGGTCGTCGCCTCGCATAACTTTGCCCTTATTATGCCCTTGGATGAATTGACCTTGGGGCCTGGGTTCTCGCCTTGTCCTAACGCGAGAACCCGCATAGCCCGATCCATGAGCGCCGGAACCCGTGTTCGGGCGGCGGTCAACAATAGGGCCCGCCAGTTGCCGGCGTGATCCAAGATAGCCGATGTGTTATCGGGCTCGCTATCTCGGACGACTGTTCACAGGCAGAAAGCGCACAAAACCCATCAGACGATTTTGTGAGATCCTAAACCGTGCGCTATGGAAGGAGAACACGATTGAACCTGTTCTGATGACACTTTTCGGTTTTTCAACCATGTTATATATTAAAAATTCAATTTGGTTTGCAAGTTTGTTCGCTACCCACCGACTAACATGGGCGAACGCTGGCCACCGATGTTTCCGGATCGAGCCCTAGACTGCCAGTACGTAGCGGACGGGCCCTGAGGTTGTCGAGATTTGGCGACCTGGCCCTCTGGTCGGTCAGATCGGCCGGCGGGGCCGAAGGGTTGGTCAGATATCGAAACGGGTCCCCGTATCCAACCGCGCAAGCATCCAGGGCTCCGAGGTCGAAGTGCCCTATGCCTTTTCTTGTTACACCTCTTCCAGCGAAGACATACATGGGGTTACCTAACGGCAACTAGAAGACAACGGGGTCCTTTAATAATCGGAACATCGATGGGTCTACTTGGGACTTAGCCGTACCGACGATCCCTTAAAGCACCCCATCGGATTCTTCTAGAGGAGAAGTTCAAACAGTGCGGTGGCGGACAGGACATGGCAACTACGACAGCACAACTGTAGTATTCGCGCGTCTGGTCAAGAAAACAGCAAAGACGGGAGGCTCGACCCTCCCTCTCATGGGAGAGTCGAACCTCGCCAGCT